>CABHPQ010002127.1:0-47104 GCA_902168405.1 Peromyscus aztecus
GTTTCTCTCTTTTCGAAGAATATCAAAGAATATTCCAACAACCAAAGATGTTGAGCCACTGCTTGAAATTGATGGAGACATACGGAATTTTGAAGTGTTTCTGTCTTCAAGAACCCCAGTACTTGTGGCTCGAGATGTAAAGACCTTTTTGCCTTGCACCGTAAACCTGGATCCCAAACTCCGGGAGATCATTGCAGGTGGGTATTGGGTTGCAGTTTATTTTTCTCTAAAATCTTCAAAACGTTCCATGTTTGTTTTCTTCTTTCTCTTTTTGTTAGTTGGTTTTGCCTTTGTTTTTGAGGTGAGGTCTCACTGTGGGCCCTGGTTGGATTGAGTCATGGCAATCCTTCTGCCCAGGCCTCTGAAGTGCCGGGACTGCAGGATGTGCCCCATGCCTGGCAGATTGCCTGCTCTAACTTAGCTGTCTAATTTTATCTTGCTTCATGAAAAAAAAAAAAAAAAAAACCCAAGGAATTTGAAACAAGCATTCCACAGAGGAAGTGATGAGCGTAAGGACTGAGGGTGTCGACAACTTGGGGTGCTAAGATGTCGGCTGCTGACTCCACTGTGCTCTCTTCCTTGCCACCCCAAATTCTCTCTTCGGGACGTTGAGCTCCCCATTCTTTTTCACATACAGTCAGGACTTTCACTTCAGATGGTAACTGACCCATCGTCCATCTTCTGTTCTTAAGAGTGACCTCTGTGTAGAGCAGAAAACAGAAAATCTTTACTTTCACTTGAGGTTTTTAACCTAATTTATGTAAACTGGGACTTAAAAATATGAAGGGTTATTTATTTTATGGCGATGCTGGGGGGGCAATCCAGGGCCTTGTGCATACTAGGCGAGCACTCCGTCAGTGAATGTGCCCTTACCCCTCTTTTTACTTTTATTTTGAGGCAGGAGCTCACTAAATTGCCCAAACTGGCCCTAAACTTTTGATCTTCCTCCTCATAGCCCCCTGTTTGCATCCCGGCTTTAGAGCCCACACTGCAGATCCAGTTTGCATTCTGGGCTTAGAGCTCATATCGCCAGATCTGGTTTTCATTCCCGCTTTAAGAGCCCACACTGCAGATCCGCTTTGCATTCCAGCCTTAAAGCCCATACTGCAGATCCGCTTTGCATTCCAGCCTTAAAGCCCACACTGCAGATCCGGTTTGCATTCCGGCTTTAGAGAGACTGCTGTGCGCTGGAGCACACACAGCTGTATTGGAACACAAGGGTTTCATGTGATGTCATTCAACAGACCGTGATTGAGCTTTCTGGCAGTTACTGAGGGATCACCTTCAATTAGTCCTGTGAAGTGAAATAGATTCACAGACAAACACCATGTCCTCATCCATGTGTGGGATCTAAGAGAGAGTAGAGCAGGACTTACTGGTGCCTGGGATGAGGGAGGACTGGGATGAGAAGAGGCTAGTTAGTGGGTACAGAGGTACAGTTGGGTGGGGGCAGTCACTTCAGACTCTCCTTACACAGTAAGGTGACAGACACAGTTACCTGTGTACCCAGAAGGGGCATCCTCACAGAGAAATGATGAATGTTTGAGGTGATGAGCAGGTTCATTTCCTCAGCCTGAGCATTATGCAATATCTACATCTATTAAGGAAGCATATTGTACCATAAATGTGCAGTTATTATATGACAAAAAACCAAACTCTCCCAAGTTCTTTTTCTCAGTGTGTACTCTAAAGCTGATGCTTTTGTGGCTGAGTGCTGTGTTGAGAGGTCGATATAGACCCACAGTTTAGCTCACATTGTATGTATTAGATAAATTTGAGTCTTTTGTTAGCATATCACAAATAGATTTTTAAAGACTCAAAAAATTGTAGCGTTTTGTTGCTAGAGTTTTCCTGCCTGGCCCACAGTCAGGACACATCTCTCTCACCTGCCAGTCCCACAGCCACTCAGACCCAACCAAGTAAACACAGAGACTTATATTGCTTACAAACTGCATGGCTGTGGCAGGCTTCTTGTTGACTGTCCTTATATCTTAAATTAATCCATTTCCATAAATCTATACCTTGCCACGTGGCTCGTGGCTTACCGGCATCTTTACATGCTGTTTGTCCTGGCGGTGGCTGGCAGTGACTCCCTCCGCCTTCCTGTTCTTTTAATTCTGTTAGTCCCGCCTACACTTCCTGCCTGGCCACTGGCCAATCAGTGTTTTATTTATTGACCAATCAGAGTAATTTGACACACAGACCATCCTACAGCAGCGTTTGGTAACTGAAGAGGGAATCCAAGTGTAGTAACTTTTCAAATAGTGAAGAAAAACAAAAACAGAGAGAAAAAAAAACACCCTTTTATTTACAGCAATTGGTCTTTTTTTTTCACTTAAAGTTTGTAGACTGTTAAAGACTTCCCATCAACTCATGTAAACCCAGCCGAAGTCACTAGCAGTGGTGGAAGCACGTTCTTGTTCAGTAGCTGGTGGCAGATCTCATCACTAGTGCCCTGTTCTCTTTTGCCTTTTGGGTTATGATGGAATTTTCAGACGTTCGAGCTGCAAGAGAACAGATCAACATAGGAGGCCTTGCATATCCCCCGCTCCCTCTGCATGAAGCCCCTCCTCGGCCACCTTCTGGGTACAGTCAGCCTGCATCGGTCTGCTCCTCCTCAGCGTCCTTCAACGGGCCGTTCCCAAGCGGGGTTGTGTCTCCTCAACCCCATAGCAGCTACTACAGCGGCCTGTCCGGCCCCCAGCACCCCTTCTACAACAGGGTACGTGACGGCACCTTTGCTTTAGAGTGGTTCTGCAGGGCACCAGGGGTCTCTGCCCGTGGGCTCTGGTACTGGTTCGGAACTGTCATTTGGATTTAAAATAGGAAAATGTAAGGCTTAAATGTATAGTTGTATGATTTTTTTTAAAAACAGAGTCTTGGATTTTAGAATGTTCTAGACTTTTAAAGTGTCTGAATATAAGAATATTGGCTTTTATTTATTTTATTGTTAAGAAAGTAAATACTATGATTTCAGCAATGGCCACCCTGGATTTTAAAGGGATCTGTTTGTTGTTTTGTTTATAAACAAAGATTCCTTTGGTATATTTTGTGTAGCGATTTATAAGCATTTATAATAATGATAAACTCCTAGAGTCATTCATAATTCTCAGACATATGTGAGACAATAATAATGGGAGCATACTGCCTGAAGGAGCGGACGTTATGGCCAGTTAATGCTACATAAGCCGTTTTCATAATTTTATTTCAAGTACCTTCAGTCATATGTAACTCTTTGCTTAATACACAATCTCATAACTAAAATTGAAAGCACAGTTACAGGGGCACTCAAACCTTGTTGGGTGTAGTCGACTGAAGGTGCCTGTTCTCACCTTAAGGACCCGAATCCTGTAACGACGCTAATGAGTTCCTGAGAGAAACGAATCATGAACCAGTATGTTTTGTAGACTCATACTCTTAGACTCCAGTGTAAGTGCTAATCCTTGTTTTCTCCCTGGTTAGTCTAAAATGCAGGGGCTAATATTCAGAGAAGACAGCTGATTGCATGACTTTATTCCACAAGAGCTGAGAAGAAAGAGTTTGGGATAAATGTGGCAAAGAAGGAATTGCAGAATTTAAATTAAATTTTTATTTTTTTAAATGGCCATATTGGTCATTAGGTTTGCTGTTTGTAGAGCCTTAGAAATGTGATTCCGTTCTTCTGTGTGGACAAGGCAACACAGGGGGAGCCAGTGCAGTCAATAGCATTTATGCCATGCTCGTTCTCTGAAAAATGAACTGTGTGGTAGGCGGTACGGAAGACAGATCTGTAGTCACCAGTCTTAAAATCCGCTGTCATTTTACATAAGATGGCTCAATCAATACTAATTCAAGGTGTGAAAATCAGTTTATTTGAAAAAAGAATTATGAAACCATCTAGGTTGCATTTTACATTCATTTGTTTTAAGAGCAATAATGCAATATGCTTTTAAAGTAGTTAATTATTTTTAAGACACTAAAACTTCTCTTGTTTGGGGGTTTAGTGTTTCTGTTACTATTTAGGGAGTGTGAGTTGTACCATTAAAAGACAGTCATTCTCTTGAACTGTCAAGAGTAAAGAGAGAGGCAGCTATACCGCTGCAGTGGAACCTAGTGAATCCTCACTTACGTCCGTCCATAGAGTCTGCTCTGTGAGACTGGCTGTGAGGAAATGCAGCCCTTGAGTCTTGGGTAGGCAGCAGGCTCCTCATCTTGTAGTCCAGAGTGCACTCCCGTGTGTGGAGACGCAGATGAGCTCCAGGCTGTCCTGGGAAGCACGGCTGACTGTTCCCACGTGACCAGGGCCTTTGGGTCTTGTATAACTGAATTTTGTTTGTAAGACAGAGTATTCTAGTAACATTCTAGTCTCCTGTAAAGGAAAATGTGTAAGTTAATACGTACCAACCATGTATAGCAAACTTGCTAGGATGTGAAATACCAAGAAAACGTTCGTGTCCACCCCCAAGGTGCACCACATAGCAGATGAACAGGAGTGTGCGTCATTGTCTTAACTCCGGTTTGGGTTTCACAGTGTGAAGGAGGCTTCTGTTTTGTCATTTGCTTTTGATTTTGGAGTTGTGTTGATTGGTTTCACGTGATAAATCTCATTACACTTTGATTTCTGTAATGTTCATGCCCTTTTTTGTTACATGTTTTTCCATAGCCATTCTTTGCCCCATACCTTTACACGCCAAGGTATTACCCTGGCGGTTCCCAACATCTCATCTCACGTTCATCAGTAAAAACGAGTTTGCCCAGAGATCAGAACAATGGCCTAGTAAGTATATAAAAGGGTAACTAAAATATTAATCTCATAAAAGAACATGAATAGCAGTAAAAGCTGTATTTTGTTTTTCTTTCTGGAGTAAATGAGTACAACTTACTTTATAGTTTTCAGAATCAGGATATTACTAATATAAATTGTATATTTTCATTTCTGGTAAAGATAAATGACTAGCCATCTCAGTGACTAAATGTTCAGTTTTTACAACCAGAGATCTCTGGCTTGTAATGGATTGTTTGCTACCAAAACTTTAAAAACTAGATCTTTTGTATCTGCTAATTTCTAGGATCTTTTTAAAGGACATCTATATGGTATCTCTGTGTGTATATACATTAGCATTATGGGTTAGCAGGAAGAGGATGCAGTAAGAGAAAAGTATTTTAGTCTGTGGCAGGGATTGGACAGAATAAGACTAAACATATTATTGAATATAATTGATCCAAAACAAAATACATCTGTGCCAAATATATTAGGGGTTCCTGATGATAAACTTGAAGTAACTATGAAAAACAAATTCCCTGTTAATCTAATTTTAGTTATGTTTTGAAGGGGTGAAGGGGAATTCCAGTCACCATAGTGTTTGGTGTTATCTGTGTTATTATTTTAGCATCATGTTCCTTCATCTCTGTGTGGCTCATCCTGCTCTGTTGACCCACTCTCCTGTTTACGTTGCTAGGAAGTTATCAAGGAGGATGCTGCTGAGGGGCTTCCTTCACCCACAGACTCCTCGAGGGTAATGGAGTAGTCTCGTGGTGTGGAACACTAGTGTCTGTGGCTTCTGAGCAGTAATGACCATCTAAACGCGACTGGCAGCCCTGCACTAACTCACTGACGGTGTGACTGGCGTGTAGAGTAGCTGAGTACTAATCATCACAGCTCATGAGTCTGTCCATTCCAAAGCTAATGTTCCTCCTGCATTTCCCCTTCTCAGTGCTGTGGGAGGGGCGTGCATTCGCCAGTAAGGAGGGCTGTTTCCAGGAGTCATCACAAGTATTCAGTGGTGGATGAGAGTTGTTGTCATCTTTAACTGTTTTTATAAGGCCTGTACTTGGTAGGATTCATATAGGATAGCTTTGAAAGTATCCCAAATTACCTTTTGACGCCAGAGAAAGGTATGACCTAGATGGTGTAGACCAGCACATCTCTAGTAACTCACTCTTGCTTCTAGGTGTCTCCACTGGTAAAGTCTTCATGCAATATCACTTCTTCCTTTCTTTATTCACAAAATAAAATTTCCAGACAAATCTAGAGCTGGTTCAGCATCTAAAGAAGTTGTTTAAACCCTTTTCCCCTTAATACATTAAGATATTGGTTTCTTTAAAAATTAGAACCAACAAACTGTGAAGGAAAACTAAAATAAGAACTATTCCAGACCTTATACTTAAAAAGAAATGCCTGCTGGGTGGTGGTGGCGCACATCTTTAATTCCAGCACTTGGGAGGCAGAGCCAGGCGAATCTCTGTGAGTTCGGGGGCCACCTAGGCTAGAAAGTGAGATCCAGGACAGGCTCCAAAAAAAAAAGCCAAAACTAAAAAAACAAAAACCAAAAAAAAAAAAAAAAAAAGAAATGCCTGTGATGAGCAGCCATCAAATCCCACTTTAGTCAGTCAGCGTGCAGTTGCGGAGTCCAGCTCGTGTTTTATGTTCAGAATATGTTATCTCAGGCCATCATGGTCTCTCTAATCTAAAACTGTTCTAAGATGTTGTCAGCAGTGAAGAGTTGCAGGCTGGAATAGTACATCCCAAGTTTATCAAGAATGTTTAAGTTAAAACATGCATTTGAATAGGTAATGTATTTTTAAACTTTAATTTTCTTTGAGTTAATCCTATTAAGAGACAAAAAGGGAACTATTTTGTTGTTTTTATTGAGGAGCTGATGATTCTTGTCATTAACGTATTAGCTGAAGTGTTTGAGTGACTTCAGTTATCCACCAGTGACAGACATACTGAGTCACAGCAGTTCCTTTGGATGCTTAGGGATGCCATGGCCCACGGAGCATCACACACTGTATGCAAAGTGACTTTTAATAAGTCAGGGAGCCTTTGCTACAGGGATTCATGTGTGTAATTCAGTTCTAGGGACTAGAACTCCTCCTCAGTGGAGTTCCGATGGAAATCAGATCTGTGGAGGATTTCATCTCTTTAGAGACAGGAATGCTGGGACAGCAGCTCTCCCTGGTGCGGAAGTGTAGGCAAACACTTGGAATTAAGGGCCGAAAATGGATTTTTTCTGGGTCCAGAAAGGAGTGCATTAGACAAGGTTTGGAATGAGTTTTTCTGAGGAAGGGGAATACTGCAGTTCCTGAGCCATGTTTAGAAACTCAGTAACAAGACATGAAGGCACCTCACCTAGACCATGTCCATGTCAGTAAGATAACACGCTTCCTGTACCCTTGGTACTAAAAGGTAGTTTGTAGTTGGTAGAGTGACTAACAGATGCTCACCACAGGGTGCTTCTAAGAAATTAACAGCACAACAGTTTGCAAAATGTGTCTTATAGAAGACTAGGAGAAGCAAGTCAGCACTTGTTCAAAGCCCTCGAAAGTGGTGGTGGAAACTGAAGAACCTGCTTGTCATACATAGTCAGTGTTCTGTTTCTGTGATGTGACCATGGCAACTCTTATAAAGGGAAACGTTTAGTTGGGGTGGCTTACATTTCCAGACAGTTAGTCCATTATCATCGTGGTGGGAAGCATAGCTGTGTGTAAGCAGACATGGTGCTGGAGAAGGAGCCAAGAGTGCTACATCTGGATCTGCAGGCAGCAGGGAGGGAGGGAGAGAGGGAGGGAGAGAAAAAGAGAGAGAGGGAGAGAGAGAGGGGGAGAGAGAGAGGGGGAGAGACAGAGAGACAGAGACAGAGACAGACTGGGCCTGGCTTGAGCATTTGAAACCTCAAAGCCCACCCTCAGTGACATACTTCTGCCCACAAGGCCACTCCTCCTAATAGTGCTACTCCCTGGTGACCAGGCATTCACATATACGAGCCAATGGAGCCATTCACATGGAGCCATTCACATACCACCACACAGCCATTCACATGGAGCCATTCACATACCACCACATGGCCAAACACAGTTAGGTGCCATGGGTGCTAGCTGGATCAGCAGCCCGTGGGAGAGTAAGTGACCCCTCTGTGCTCAAGCCTGCCCAGTCCTGTCTGGGACACACACTGGTTATTGATCATGTCTGGGTGGCCAGCATCCCCTCCATAGACATGATGAGGAAGGCCACTTACACATAAGCCGGGAGCTACACAAACCTTCCAGAACAAATTGTGATATTGTTATGGACACAGGACAACATAGAGGAAAAATGAGGCCAAAAAGTTACCCAACTATGGTCTTTACAAAATATAGGAGAGCTCATCTGTTTTTACCTCAGGAAATTTCTGATAAACCAAATATTTGTAAAAATAATAAGTTTTCTCATATTAACATTACAGAGATTATAGTCTACAAAGTCCAGTTAAAGGTTAGCAGGTAAATTACAGATAAATATTTGAGTGTTTCACAAAGTAGGGGCTAGAAATGTAATACCCTGTGGTAGTTTTGGCCCCTGTAATTTTATGGCTGAGAAAATAATGCATGCCAGATCTTGTGAAAGTGAAGATAATGTTAGACCTGAGATGTGCTCCCAGAGCATTGGAGCTGGAAAGAACTAGTGTGTCCTCATCGAAGGTAGAGAAATTCTTTTTTGTAATTGAAGCTCTAATTTATACCTCATTTCATAAAAGCAGGGAGAGCAGCCCCTGGGCCTGTTCTGGGCCCCCCTTTCCTTCTGAGGCTCCTCTAGGCACAGCTGGTGTCTTGGGGTCTGGTTCAGCCTCCATGGCCCAGGTGAAGTGTGTGGGGCTCACACCAGGTATGTAAGGAGCCAGAATGCACCTAGCCCCTGCTTTCTGCCTTGCTCTGAGTATGAACAGGGCTGCAGCCTTTGGTTAGATGGATCTTGTGATGTACTCCTAGCCTTACACAAGCTGCCCCAATTCTGTGCTGGACAATCTTGAGAAGGCAGACCAGTTTCTTTGGTCTGATTTGGGTATTACTAAATACTAGCATATTTAAGTACATTACTATTTACTAAGAATACCCCAGAGCCGTAAAGACTCAGAACTCAAACTACTTCAGGTTAGCTGATTGTGTGGATAGCAGTGTGTACATCAGCAGCCTGTGTAGATTAACCCAGGTGTTCTATTTACTGATATTTCTTGTGTGCAAAAGGCATCGTTTAGAGGAGTTTTGAGGTTGAGAATATGATCATGTGTCTCTTAAGGACAGGAGTGTGACCTGGGAATCACACTTTAGGTAGTCCTGTGAACATGGAGTGTACTCACATAGACTAAGACATCACTAGATGGAGTATTATTATGGACCGCCAGTAATATACAGTCTCAACTTGACAGAAGGGTTGTGTGGTACATGACTATGTTTGGGAATTTGAAGTTTTTTTTGGAAGATTTCACTTGGTGCCTTTACCTTCTTTGAGTGGAGTTCTCACCAAGGTATCTGTTGGCCTCAACACAGATTTGCACTGCATGACTCCATGTAGATGTGAGTTGCTTTGAGGAAAAAGATTTACATAATTCACAAAACACCCTTACAAACCACATAGTCTAGACATACTGAAAAGTAAGGAAAAATTGGGTTTGTCATTAATGCATAAAATGTATAATAATAGTATTTAGTACCATAATATATATAAATCGATTCTAAATAATTAAAACTTATCCAAGTTTATGAACACAAAGACAGGGCATGGCACACTCACGGTGAGAGAAGTGTAAATGCACTTGAGGTGTGCTGTGGGGCCTACCTGACCTGGCTGTCTCCTGAGGTGCGCTGTGGGGCCTACCTGACTGCTCTGGCCGTCTCCTGCTGCTGTCATGAGAAGCCCGGGTGTTGCAAGAGTCAGCTGAAAATGCTGTGGGAGTGTGGGCGTCTGTCTCTCCAGGGAACTGCACACCAGTGTGGCAGGATACCTTCTGTGTAATGCTTGTAGCATTCAAAACAAGGGCTGAGCGACTGCTCGCAGGGAGGCCCATGTTCAGAAGCAAGCTACTAGCAAGTTTCAGGGAGCCAAAAGCTCCGCCCAGATTTGTGACTCACACTGCTCAGGAGCCAACTGTAGTGGCATGGTGAGGCTTCTGTTGCCCTCGTGGAAGGAAGGGCTTCTTAGGGAGGGCCTGTCTTGGGCTAGGTCTCCTGGGTGACATTCTGTTAATGATCCAGACCTGCTCTAGAGAGCAGCTTCCAGTTTGCTGTGCCTGGTGAGAACTACATGTCATTGGCAGACATTTTTCCCCCAAAGGAATGAATACCATGGCATTTCTTCCTCCTCCTCCTCCTCCTCTTCCTTACTGTATTAACATTGTATACTGCCGACTGATACTGAATGTGAATTCACTGTCCCATCATATGCTTCACTGAGCATGTGAAGGCCCTATCTGGTGGGATAGAGCAGGAGACAAAAATGAACGGCATCCTGCCCTCACAGCCAGTGGGTTCCCAGGCCACCAAGGGATCACCAGTGTTTACCTTTCTTGGTCTCTGGGAGATCACTTCTATACATTGTTGGAAAGACATGACAGATTTAGTATCAAGTTTAATTGCAAGAAATTTCAGAATTGCATAGGCAACATTAAAATAATTCCACAATTTCCAGTGTGTTCTTCCTGTTATGTTTAGAGATTGAAGACAGCTGTTGATTTAATAATGGCATTACAAATGAATGTCAGAGCTTTTGCTACATGGGCTCCAGCTCATGATGTAAAGTGTGAAAAGGGTGATTCCTGTAGGTACTTTATTTCCACCACCGCTGTAGAGCTTGCGAATTGTGTTCAAGGCAACTATGTCCAAACCAAGCTGTCTCTTGTTTGCTCAGGAGAAGAGCTGGATGAGAAAGCTGCAGATGCCGGTAAGGAGTCAGGCACTGTAGGTGTTCTTTAGACTGTGTGTCCACAGGTGCCCACCACCCTCAGAGACTGTGTGTCCACAGGTGCCCACCACCCTCAGAAACTGTGTGTGTTAATTTTTTCTCTGAATTTCAAGTAAATGAAGTGAAATATTTTTGTGGATGATACTATTGTAATGTTGAAGTCCCAGGTATAGTTAAAAAGGTAAAAAAAAAGCAGGGGCTGAAGGGACGAGTCAGTGGTGGAGAGTCCTGACTGCTCCTCTGGAGGACCCAGATTGAGGGCCAGCCGGCACCACACAGCTGTTCACCTCCTATGCAGGACTCCAGTCTCAGGGGACTCACCACCCTCTTCTGGCCTCCATGGGCACTGCATGCATATGATACTCATACACATGAAAATAAATAAAAGTTAAAGTATTTCTTAAACTGAAAAAGCAGACAAACATGTTAGTGCTTACTTATGTTCTTCTTTTTATTTAAAGAGTCTCCTTAACTGTAGTGTTAAGCCTTATCTGTCATCTTGACAGAGTTATTTCTTATCTCTCCAGCTGTGTGAAGAGTAAGTTACATAGTGATCATAATAACACAGGAGGAAGAAGAGCCGAGTTGCGTTTCCAGCTAATGAACAGTTTTGGCCTCTTGTTTGGGGTCATCTTAGAGTATACCCTCATTTCACTGCACTTGTTTGATCCCTGTGCACATCCCTATGGAGAGGTGGATATATAGTCACCTTCTCAAAGCTTATTTGTAGTAAGTCCGATGATAAAAAGTAGAAGAGGTCCCCCTGTGGGCTCCAGATACTTACTGGTTCAGAGACAGATGTCTGAGGCGAGGCTGGCAGAGCCTCCTCCTGATCACCAAAACAGCATGGCCAGTTGGCTTTGTTGACACTTGTCAGTCATCTGAGTTCATAAGAATAATTAGCAACAGTGTTTGCTTTCTTTCAAATAGAGTTCTTAGAGTTATACAGTATGCCAATCAAAGAATGGGCTTTTCCCCCCTTTTTACATTTCTGATTTGTTGAGCTATAAGTTTCAAGACATTTCTTTTGAACAAGCAATTGAGGCTTCTGTTAGGATCAACATAGTCATTGAAGCAACACTTATATTTAATGGTATATTTCTGAATAATAACTGTCCTTCAAGGTAGTCTACATAATTAAACCTTATAAATGTTTTGACAATTTTAAGTTTATATATTGGAAGACTATTGGCTTTTCATGGAAAAATGTGATTTACCTAGTTTTCTTGTTGAATGTGTGATGCATGATTTAATCTTTTAATGGAAAAAAAATAAGTTTTAAGAGTGCAATTTTAAAATTTTCTAAGTATCTACTAATGAAATAAAACTGTTTTTTTTATATGTTTCTTGCTCTGTGCTGCTGATACCAAAGTCTGTTCAGATTTGAGGGGAGTGAGAGGTTTGGCAAGGGCTCTGTGTGTGTGTGTGTGATGCGTGTGCTTTGATGGTTCACTTCACATCCATGGCCTTCACTCTGTGTTATTCCTTCCTTAAAGCCGTGTGCCTCTGGGGTTAACAAACAAAGACAGGTACAGAAACTCCTGGTGAAACCTCCCTTCCTTTCGTAGACTGGTAGATGGTCATCTGCTGCGTCGTGCTGGGCTGTTGAGAGATCTGCGCTCCTTCTGTGTTCTGGGTTCCTGTCTGTAGCTGCTTCCAGCCTCTGCATGGCAGGCATTGCTGACTAACAGTTTTCCGCTTATCTAATCAATGGACTGAAGCTGTGATAGTTCAGATGCACTGTTGATCTACTGACACCAGAAAGCGAGACCACCACCTCAAGTCACTGGTGTTTTCGGAGCTTTGCTTTCAACTGGGGAAATTCGGATTAAAACACATTTTCAAGCTTCTATTAGTTTAAACAAGCTAATGTGTGCTGCACTGAGTTTTCCAAGTAAGAAAGATAATAAATAAATTCCGATTTAGAAAACCAGGCTACCAAATTGATCTGTTCTGATTACATAGGTGGATTTCCAATGAGAATGCACCATCAGTGTTGAACTAGCATTTGGACTCTTGCTTTCCTCTCAGACTTAGTTTCCAGTAAGAATTTAGCAACCTGGGCTGGAGAGATGGCTCAGCTGTTAAAGGCTAGGCTCACAACCAAAACTATAAGAATTTAGCAACTTAATAAATTTCTCATATTCCTCTTTTATGATATTTCCATTCAAAATTTATTATTTTGGTTATAAGAGTCATTTGATTTAAAAGTAATTTCACTATACATTATTACTTTAGAAAAGACTTGGAAAGTGATTAACGTTTCTCCTTCATTCAAAGAAACTATTTCAACACATAGGGTTTTCAAATTAATAACATCATTTGATAAAGACCAACTTAGAAACAGGAGTCAGACGTGATCTTAATTCCTCTGTTGAGGTGGCCTCTGCTAGGTGTCAATACTTTATAGCTTTCTTTTTCCTAACTAGTAAACTCTGCCATGTCCGTTCAACTTGCTTGGCTTTTGTCCATTAATTGATGACCATCGATAGAGTTGATAACACAGCTACTGTAGCAATGGTGGTTGCCTGGTGGGGATTTTCTGTTTCTCTCTACCACGTTTATTAATTGGAATTCTATAAGGAAAAGTGTCTCTTCCTCTTAATTCACTTACTGAAGTATTAACCTTTAAGGCTGGGAGTGGTGGCGCATACCTTTAATCCCAGCACTTGGGTGGCAAAGGCCAGTGATCTCTGTGAGTTCAACGCCAGCCTTGTGTACATAGTTCCAGGACAGCCAGGGCTACATAGAGAGATCTTGTCTCAAAACAAAAACAAAAACAAATTTAGTCTTATCAGTATGAATTTATGGTTTTTCCCTGTGAATTATAATCTATCATAATCTATATTTTGTTGATCAAATTCTACTTTTGTGATTTTTTTTAAACAAAAAAGAAAGTAAGCCAATATAAATGTATTGAGAGCAAGGACACAAGTTAAAGGGTTGGATAACATTTAAAAGATTAGTTATTCACCAGTAGAAGAAAGTGAAAAGATGAACGAGCCTTAAACAACACGCCGAGTGGAAGTGAGACAGAAAGGGTCCCATTTGTATAAAGTGTCTAAACAGACGCTTCAAACCCAGAGGTGGAAACCAGCTGGTTGGTCGTCAGGGACTAGGGGTGTTGAAGGGAGTGACTGCTAATGGAACAGGAGTTTCTCTTGAAGGTGATAACTCACAAACTATGTAAACAAAGTTAGCCATCAGATTGTACATTTAATGTGGGAGTTCCATGGCATGTGAAGAGGAAGTCAGCATGGTATTTAACATTCACATGGTTGATAGTGCATAGTGGACACTGAACACGACCTGACTTCCTAGGCAGAAAAGAGAGCTGTGTGCAGAGATAGGAAAATCGAAGTATGAAAAAACTCGTCTTTTGCTGTTAAAATTTTAAAAGTAGTGCAACTCTGGACCATGTAAGACATGGTACATTTTATAGTTAAATAAAAGCAAACTATATTTGATATATATATGCAGTTTGTTTCAGGTCATCTGTTTCTAAGTTTTGATGTACCTGTGTTGCTTTTGTGAGGTAGGTAGAGTCCCTGACTCATGAAGTGCTGCTCCTGCTGTCTGAGTAATACAGTCCCATCTGCCATACACATGCATGCGCACGCACGCATGCACACATTCACTTACTCACACACAGTGTATGGTCATGTATTTCTCAGGTAGTACAACTATTATGTTTTCACATTACAAATAAGGTTTAGCTGTACCTAGCAGGCATTTTTAAACTATAGGACAGGCTACTGCTTCTTGGCACTGGTAAAAGAGTCAGTAGAACATAATTGATACATTTATATACCTTCTCCCCGGCTGTCCTGGAGCTTGCTACATAGGTCAGGCTGGCTTTGAACTTAGGGAGATCTGTCTGCCTCTGCTTCCTGAGAGCGGGGATTAAAGGTGTGTGCCACCACTCCCAGCCAAACCTACATTCTTGTAAGGAGGTGGTGAGTCTTGTTTCTCATAAGAGGATTGTGTTGAAGGGCAGACAGGGCAGGCTAGAATGCCATCATCCCTATTGTGTTTCCTTTATCATCGTGACTGTAGCTTCCAGAACCTTCTTTAGAAGTAGTCAGAGCAGAGAAAACAGTACATTTATATAAAATCTGATCAGCTGCACTGTGGTCGGAGCCTACCACTCCCTAGATATTCCTTCTGGAAGCCCGACTACTAAGGCAGTGAGTGCATAGAGTGTTTTTAAGGTTACTTAATTGTTTGATACAGGCACTGGGAAATTATTCTTAGATGTGTCTTTTGTATTCTATAAGTGTCTGTAATTTTCTTCTTTTTTTTTCTTAAGTTCTCTCCCTCTTATTGAAGGCAGTTCCCTTATTTCTTAATCATTTGAAGACTTGATGGAGGCCTGGTCTACAGAGCGACCATCTTAGAAAAGTGTTTTGGGTCAGGCTGTCTCCTGTAATAAATGCTACTCATTACACGTCACGTTAGCTGAGTCTATTTATCAAGGGCATTTTCTTAAATTCTGTATGCATTGGCTGTGTTTTCTTTATTTCAGCAGTATAACGTAATGAACTTTTCTGTCACATGACCTCATACACTCCATATTAATGCTACTCACACGTGTGTTCCCTTTGGCTCACCTAGGGGTCAGCCTCCACTGCGTGTACAGCACTGTTGCTGAGCTCCATGACCGTGGATGTCGTTTCTGAGAAACTGAGACAAATTGAAGGCCTGGACCAGACCATGCTGCCTCAGTATTGCGCAACAATCAAAAAGGTGACATGCGTGTTTACATCTTACCTGGAGAACAGACTGAGTGCAGAAGACAGGCCGGGTGCTGGGCAGCACAGCTTTACCCCAGCCCCTGCAATACGCACCTCTGAGTGAAATGGGGTGCTTGCTTTTTTGGATCCTACAATTGCTCTTTTTTCTAGTTTTCTAAGTAGATTAAAGAAAGAGTAGCTGAGTGGCAGTGCTCCTTAACACGTGGTCTAATGTAAGTGAAAATAAAATGACACATTGAAAAATACAAGAGCTTAAAAAAGAAAAAGAAAAAAAAAAGAAAAATACAAGAGCTCGTTCACTGTGGAGCAGAGAACATGGTGAGGCTACTTGGTACTCCTACTACCTTCCACGCACACAGTATGCATCTCTAATCGAAATCTCTGGAAACTTTCTGAGCATGGGGATGAGTCTAAGTCTGATATCAGAGCCTGTTGCATGTTGAACTTTGTGCTGGATGCTCAGTGAGTACAGTCCAAATGACTATCCCTCCCTAAGTGGGAATCGCTGCACTCGGAAGCAGTGTTAGTCCCCAGCATCCTGGGAAGGATACCTGGCCTGCAGTGTGTGTTTGTATGACCTCATAGTAATGACAGAGTACAGTTCATTTCCTACAAAAGGTCATTTTTGTATCCTGTAAGATTTATGATTGTGTTGTGTTTGAAGAACCACATGGGGTTGGTGGGCTTGCAAGGCTGATGCATTCATGAAGGATTTTCCTCCAAGTCTTATAGCTTCAGAGTCACCCTGAAGCTGAACAGTTATGTCTGGAGGTGCAGGGAAGACATTGCCTATATAAGATAGCAAGCCTCTGCTGCTAATGCCCTTTAAAGAATTACATGCATTTATTATATATACCATGTAACTAATCATAGCCCACATGTGGTCAGAAAGAGTTCAGCACATGTCCATCTTCTTACAGAGCTAATCCATGCCTATCCCTGTCCATCTGAGTCAGTACCTCCTTCCCACGCACAAACCCTGCTGCAGGCACGTGGTTAGTTTCAGGAAGTCTGCTCTCAGTCTGCCATGGACAGGCTCTGGGTGCTTATTCCTTTGGAATTAACCCAGAAACGGAACATTTTACCAAGCCTCAATGTAAACACTACCTCATTTTACCAGTTAGTTGTCAGGAACTGTAAATCACTTCATGAAATCAGAAGGCCACCCTCAAGATATGCTAGTGTTTCTCATTTAAATGCAACTAGAATGACAGGGTCCTACAAAGTTGAACGCCTATTTTATCATAAGTCTAGTAGACTGGGAAGTTAGTATCTGGACATTCAAGTGGTGAGTCGGCTCATTAGACACATAAACTTCATTTAGGTCTTGGTTGGCAACTGACACACCAGATAGAAATCATTTTTCCTCTCAGCTCCCACCCATGTTCATATTCATAGTTTCTCAGATCTGAAAAGCAAAATTAATGGTTTTGTTGCTACCCAGGACAGAGCAGGTAGAAACATGTGAGAGCCTGGTTGGTCCTGAAGTGTGGTTTGTTTCACTGAAATGCTTGACACTTAGGAAAATGTCAGGTGGTTTGTGGGGCTGAGGTGCAGCCCACTGTACTGCATGGAGAGTGAGCGCTGCTCTGAGGGCAGCCTCTCTGCGGCCGACTTGAAACTCAGACCACCTGATTTTGTTTTCACTCAGGCAAACATAAATGGCCGGGTTTTGGCTCAGTGCAGTGTTGACGAGCTGAAGAAAGAGATGAATATGAACTTTGGAGACTGGCATCTTTTCAGAAGCATGGTGAGGTTTTACAGCGTTATCATATACATCATTTTACTATACTGTGTAAAGTTGTCTGCAACAATGAACAAACCCAGAACTAAGAAGTACTGGCCCAAACTGATAGTTTTCCATATTGATTTAAAAAATATTTGCATTTTGTGTGTGTAACTTTTTTCTTTTTCAGTCTTACACTTGTATTCAACACAGTGTTATGGGGACTAGTCATAGCAGCATGTGGGATCTTGTCCTTTCTGAAGAAGAAGAAGAAGAAGAAGCAATTCACCAGTTTTCCATGCTTTCTCCTTGACCAGTTCCAGGCGGGGTGCTCTGAGCCCTGCAGGTCTCACCCTTCACTGTCTGCCCTTGTCTATTTCTCTGTATTAGCAGCAGTGCACGTGAGCCCCTTTAGAACGAGATCTACCTTCAACAAAAGGTCACCCTTGGTGCTCCTCAGGTTCTGTGGTGTCCCTCAGCTACTTCCAGCTGAGGTCTGATCACCCTGGCTTGTCTTGATGAATTTTGTCAAATTAGTTTACCCAGCATCCCTTGAGAACCAACCTTCCCCTCTCACACTCACTGGCTCTGTGCACCCACTCCTTGCTGGCTTTGGAGAAGGGTAGTTTCTAGACTGAGCTCAGCGACCTGTTGTGGTAGATCTTGTTGCTTTCTGCTCCGGCTCTGGTTTCCTTTGACGCACTCCAGTTGAATTTTGTATTTTCTTAAGTTTTAAAATTTGTAAACTAAAATGCTGATGCTTCTCTGAACGTTATTAATAGGATTAAAGTAAGGTTTAGAAGAAATTCCCTGGACCGTCAGAGTGGGGAGTGTGCTTTCTTGCCCCTGTTGTAAGAACTTGACAGTGCTTTTCTTCTGCTTTCCGAAGCTTCTGTAATGTGGTTTGAAAATGCAGATGATATTCCTCTTTTGTTAAGGTCTTGGAAATGAGAAGTATGGAAAACCAGGTGGTCCCTGAAGACCCTCGTTTTCTCAATGAAAACTCCAGCGCCCCGGTCCCTCATGGGGAATCTGCTCGCCGTGCTTCTCACAGTGAACTGCCTCACACAGAGCTCTCCAGCCAGACTCCCTACACCCTGAACTTCAGCTTTGAAGAGCTGAACACACTGGGCCTAGAGGAGGGAGCCCCACGGCACAGTAACCTGAGTTGGCAGGTATTTATGTCATTTTTCATGTGCTTGGAGAGTGAATGCAAATATGCTGGTACATTGAAATGCTCGTTCAGAGAGTCCTGATGGAGAACCCAGCTGGGCAAGAGGAAGGGACATCTGAAGGACCTGGGTTATCGACTGAAGGGGAAGATTGGCAGAGCACAGGGGAGTGAGGTCATTCAGAAATGGACAAAAATGGTGATAACTCCGTCACCGACGACAGTGGCGGGAGAGTGGGTGGGGGCCGGGTGGGGCCGGTGTGGCGGGCACGCCTTTAATCCAGCCCTCAGGAGGAAGAGGCAGGGGTCTCGGAGCTTGAGGCCAGCCTGGGCTACAGAGTGAGAATGGGGTGGGCTGTGTTAGGGTGGCTGCAGATTTGCTTTTCCTTTAGTGTTTTCCTGTGAGATTCAGGGTGGGAAACTAGCATCCCGCTACCCGCTGAAACTTTGGGTCTGGTTTCCCTTTGCACACAGGAACACACTACATACCACAGTCTGGGGGGGGAACAGCCCCCACACTTATTACCCCAGGGACTCTTGAGGAATGAGGAATAAGAGACTTAGTTAGAAGTAGAGGGGAGAGAAACAGAGAGAAAACACAGGATAGACTTGGGTGGGCCTGGAACCTTATCCACTGGCCCAGGACTTTATTCTAAAGGCCTATTTATAACAATGCCAAGGGGTGGAGCAGAAGACCTCCCCCTTGCTAGTTACAAAACACCTGCACTCAGGCCTGTGGTCCAATCATCCTCTCTATGCAGACCTGCTGGGGAAAGCCACGAGGAACCTGAAAACGGGCTCCCACAACACTCAGGTTGCTCGGGCTGGGCTTCAGCCCCTGGGCTCAAGTGATTCTCCTGCCCCAGCATTTTGAGGACCACAGGCCTGCACCACCGTGTGGGTTCCACACGCATGTTCTCTGTGGGTAGTTCTTAGACAGGTGCAGGCATCGGGAGCAGGAGTGCCCGTGAGTCATGTGCCAAGGATAAGGAGGAATAAGAAGAAAATGAGCCGGGAGAGCCAGAGCGGGCACAGGAGACAGCGGGAGAGCCAAGTCAGGAGCGGGAGGGAAGCTGTGCAGAGCAGTGCGGGCAGGGCTTCCTGTGAGCGCTTTCGTTTGGTGGTGACAGTGTCTCTGTTGTTCTCCATGCAGTCCACATGAGGTGGAGGAGCTGAGGGTTTTTACTGTTTTATTATTGAATACTGACTAGTACAGAATCACTTTACAATGAGCCAAGTTCACCCTTGGTCCCTTGGTCTCTCTTCTGACAGAAGCACTTCCTGTCCTTCCCAGCTTTCGGAGACGCTGCCCTTCTCGCCCCACTGTTGAGGCCTCTGTCTGTCTCCCCTTTAGCACAGTAGTTCCACACCTCCTTGTTCTTAGCCTTTGTTCTCTTAGAAGTTCAGGACCTGTGGCTGGCCAGATGGCTCAGCAGGTAAAGATGCTTGCCTCATCTTGATGACCTGAGTTTGACCCCTGGGACCCATGTGATGGGGTCCCACCTCCCCATCGTTGTCCTCTCACCTCCACACACATCCCCAGAGCTGTACACACACACACACACACACACACACACACACACACACAGAGTAATAAATATTATCAGTACCTAGAAAACTTTTGCATATAAAAATTACTATAAATAGTTAAATAGAAACTGAAAATATTTCTAAATACTTTTACGTAATTACAGGTTACCATAAATAACACTTTTACAAACGATTACTGTTTTTTTCTTCTTCTTCTTTTTTTTTTTTTTTTTTTTTTTCTTCCGAGACAGGGTTTCTTTGTGTAGCTTTTTTTGGAGCCTGTCCTGGAACTCACTCTGTAGATCAGGCTGGCCTCGAACTCACAGAGATCCGCCTGCCTCTGCCTCCCGAGTGCTGGGATTAAAGGCGTGCGCCACCGCTGCCTGACTTTTTCTGTTTTCTTTTTCAAACAAAAGTCCAGCGAGAATGGGAATGTTTTGTACATCTCCTTAATGCCTGGCTTCATAGAACATGACTGGGCCCCAGGTACTGCTGCATCACATCTCCTGGGACAACACACACACTTGTAGCTCTGGAACTCCTCGGGGCACTCCCGTGGGAATGAAGGAGAAAAGACACAGAGCACTATCGTGTCCTGCAGCATGCAGCTCAGAACCCGTGGGTGCCCTGCACAGGGGCGCACGCAGCACTTGAGAACAGTTGCCGTAGTGGGTAGAGGGAGGCACCATTCTTCCGGTCCGGTGGCATCCTGTGGGGCTACCTCCTTCCAAAGGAAAGGCAGTTTGCCCCATGTCTTTGTTCTAGCCCTTCCTGTGGTCCATTCCCAAGCTCCCCCATGCTATCTCCTCCATTCCCTGCTTCTTTTCCCTAATCTGTACTTTTAATTGCTCATTTATTAGCTTTCCTCAGATCTAAAACAGCTGGGACCTTGAAACTCAGTATTAGAAACTAAACTTAAAAGTATCCCACTCTGCCTTTCCTGCCCAGCTGACCCACAGCTTCCGCCTCTGCTCACCACAGACCTTGTTATCACCTTTTTTGTTCCATTTTAAGAATATTTTTTCCCTCTGAATTAGATTTGACAGGAACTTCCTGTCATATATCTGAGATGATTTCTTTTATCAGACCTTGAAGAGTTGAGTATTTTGTTTTTGAGATCTTCTTTATTTCTTCTTTATCTCTTCTAAGAAGAATTCTTTCTCAGTGGAGGTGCTTTTACCTTAAATAAATTAAAAACTTGAAATTACTAAAAGCAGTTGTTCAGATGACTTGTACAACCAGAAATAGTTCTTTTAAATATAAACAGTAAATTAATGTTGCTAAAATTTATAAGCTAATAACAGAATTATTCATAAATGCATATCTTTGGTTAAACTGTTAGGTCGAATTTTTCTAAGACCCTGGTATTTTGACAACTTTTTAATTATTAGTGTGCATTTGTGTTTCCTAAGCTGATGTTTATTATGTCTTTTTCCCCTTCTTATTTGAATTCTTAAATTTTTTTTTTCTGTCTTCACAGTCACAAACTCGCAGAACCCCAAGTCTCTCGAGTCTCAATTCCCAGGATTCCAGTATTGAAATTTCAAAGCTTACTGATAAGGTGCAGGCCGAATATAGAGATGCCTATAGAGAGTACATTGCTCAGATGTCCCAGTTAGAAGGGGGCACAGGGTCGTCAACAATAAGTGGCAGATCTTCTCCACACAGCACATACTACATAGGTCAGAGTTCTTCAGGGGGCTCCATCCATTCTACTCTAGAGCAGGAGAGGGGGAAGGAGGGTGAGCTGAAGCAGGAGGACGGGCGGAAGTCATTCCTAATGAAGAGGGGGGATGTCATAGACTACTCCTCCTCAGGGGTGTCCACCAGTGATGCCTCACCGCTGGACCCCATTACTGAAGAAGATGAAAAATCCGACCAGTCAGGTAGTAAGTTGCTCCCAGGCAAGAAATCCTCAGAGCGGCCCAGTCTCTTCCAGACAGACTTGAAGCTTAAGGGAGGTGGTCTGCGCTACCAGAAACTGCCCAGCGACGAAGATGAATCTGGTCCAGAAGAGTCAGATAATACCCCACTGCTCAAAGATGACAAGGATAAAAAAGCTGAAGGCAAAGCCGAGAGAGTGTCCAAGTCTCCAGAACACAGTGCTGAGCCGATCCGAACATTCATTAAAGCAAAAGAGTATTTGTCGGACGCTCTCCTAGACAAAAAAGATTCCTCCGATTCGGGAGTGAGATCCAACGAGAGCTCTCCCAACCACTCTCTTCACAACGAAGCGGCAGACGACCCCCAGCTGGAAAAGGCAAATCTCATAGAGCTTGAAGACGATGGCCACAGTGGGAAGCGTGGGATGCCACACAGTCTGAGTGGCCTGCAAGATCCAATTATAGCTCGGATGTCCATTTGCTCGGAAGACAAGAAAAGCCCTTCCGAGTGCAGCCTGCTTGCTAGCAGCCCTGAAGAAAGCTGGCCCGCCTGCCAGAAGGCCTACAATCTGAATCGAACACCCAGTACCGTGACTCTCAACAACAACACTGCGCCTGCTAACAGAGCCAACCAAAACTTTGACGAGAGGGAGGGAGGCAGGGAGACTTCTCAGGTCATTCTGAGGCCTGGGCCCAGTCCCAACCCAACTGCTGTGCAGAATGAAAATCTGAAGAGCATGTCGCACAAGCGAAGCCAGCGTTCCAGTTACACAAGGCTCTCGAAAGATGCGGCTGAGCTGCATGCAGCCTCCTCGGATAGCACGGGCTTTGGAGAAGAGAGAGAAAGCATTCTCTAAGGAAAAGAGAAGTGAAGTAGCGTTGTCCCACCCTAAGGACGAGACTGTCATGAACTTTAAATTGATCCGTCACCATTCTCCATCATGTCCCTGCGTCACGGATAACTGATAGGTGGTCAGGCACGTGGGGAAGCACGCGCCCTCTGTACAGCAGAGGGAAGCCTGAGACAGGATGGCCGCCATTCATCTCCATTATCGCCTGCATCATGGGCAGTTTAGAGTCTCACCACCACCATGATGCCCTTCCCTGGCACACAACTGCACAGATTGAGGAGAAACAGGCTGAATATAAAAATAGGTCAGAAGTGTATTTAAAGCTGAAGGGCTTAAATCACAAGGAAAAAAACCTAGAGATCTCCTTTATAAAATATTCATGAAACATTTGAGGGAAGCTACAGTGCTAGATGAAGCAGAAACCAATTTTACTGTTAGAGTTTAATCTTGGTACAGATTTATAGGTTTTAGAGTAGAGACCAGAGACTAAAGTGAATGCCTAGCAAGTGGATAGCCAGGGTACTATATAAGACTCATTGCTTTTTAAAGAGCTCTTAGAATTTAAGTAGAAAATACATACTGAAGAGGGTGATAAAAACTGATAAGAAAGTGAGTCAGCGGAACCCAAAGCAGTGTGCCTGGGCCATGGTGAGTCGTTAGTAGAGGAGCTGGAGGAGGGCAGTATATTCCTGGGATACTCTCTCCAGACCAGGCCTCTGCCTCTGACACCTGTGCCCTCAAAACCATCTTGGGCAGTTCTGCGACTCCTAAATTATGCATCTAACCTAGCTTAGCTCGAGGCTAAGAAAAAAATACAACTTTTTTTTCAATGGTTCTGGTGATAAACGCAGGACCTCACCAATGCTAGGTAAAGGATGGCTGAGCTACACCCCAGCCCTAAACATGAGTCCTTCCTCGGAGAATGAATGTATCAGGGAATTGTTCCATTAGAAGAGTTAGTGACAATGTCCCTAGACCAGCTACAAGCAAATATTTGATTGAGTCACTGCCGTCTGTAACACAGCAGTGTGTTCCACGTAGCTGTTCCTAAATGAACATTTTAATGCTGGGGGAAATGATTTAAACTGCGGGGTGGTTTTAAAAAGGAGCTTAGAAGCATACAACATAGCAAGAACCCAGAGCCAGAGCCGGTGTGACCCTGATGCTGCACTCCACATTATTCTCAGCCAAGCTAGAATGATCACAGACATTGAAGTATCATGTAGGCTAGAAGTGTGCCTGTCATCATCATGTATCAAAACTGTTTGTCATTTGAGCAGAGCTTGTTTATGTAGTCAGTCCTAGCAGTATGTCCTGAGCACAGGTTAGGCTGGTAGACGGTGAGGTCGCAGGCTTGGTGTTTTGTTGAGATGTCACCACGGACTGGACCTGTGTTGTTTACTTGACACTGTGCTGGTAGCCGCCCCGTGCCTCAGTGCCTGGCTGTTGGAGTGTCATTGAGCATTTTCATGAAGTGCATATGTTGCATGTTCCTTAACAGGTATTTTAAGCATTAAAAACAGCACGATGTTACTGACAATATGCATTTGACTACTTATAGTGTTTATTAGTTTGCAATATCATGTAATTGGTACTTCCGAAGTAGTTTGGTTTCTTTCCAAGTGAGTGGCTATAGCTCCCAGTCCTGGGAGGCCTTCATTCACACTGTCTGTGAAGTTATTCCTGGAGTGCCAAGTGCACACGTAGACTAGGAGCAATAAAGAATTGCATGCCATCCTGACTCACGGAGTTTTATTCACTATAGCAATGACAATTCACATTCTGATTAAAAATTAAAACATGGTCTGTGTGTCTGTTTTGTCCTCTGACTGGAGTTTGGAGATTTACAGGTCGTGAAGTTGACAGAATGGTCCAGACAGCCTTGTTGTCCTTCTGAGGGAGGTCGGCTCTGAAGTCCCAGTGCCTGACCAGTGCTTTCTTGAAGCCTTGGCACCCCAGAGCACATGGCACTGTAGCTGGGTAGTCCATTTCTGTAGCTGGAGGCAGACGATCCAGATCCCTGCAGAACATCAGTTTATTACGTGAACATTCTGGACAAACATCCTTTCTCTACTGGCACAGAAATTGATGGGCCAGATGGGTCCTGAGTCACTGTTATCCCTCTGAGTCTGCATGTCAGTGTGTGTCTGTGTCTATTTATAATGCATAGCTTAGTCTGATTCACACACAGGCAAAACTCTGCACTGAGCTAGATGAAATAATAGAAAAAGGAGGCTCGAACCCTGCCCATCTCTTAGATTCTGTTACTCAGTCTTAGGTGGTATGAGCCACATTAGCTCCACCTTCAGCCATAGAGAGAGTGCTGATGTAGCATCCTAACACTCATTGTGGCCTTCTGGAGATTTACTTCTGAGAGTATCTGTAGTCCTGGCTGTCCTGGAACCTGCTCTGTAGACCAGGCTGGCCTCGAACTCAGAGATCCACCTGCCTCTGTCTCCTGAGTGCTGGGACTAAAGGCGTGGGCCACCATGCCAGGCACTCCTGGTATTTTCCAATTGAGTCAGCTTCCCCAGGGCTGGATGGTTAAGGATCAGGAATCCTACACCGTGAACTTCAAACTTTGGCTGAGCATGGTGACCCGTGCCTATCATCCCAGTGCTCAGGAGACAAGCGGGAGAGTCCGGTGTTCAAGGCCAGCCTCAACTACGTAGAGACCAGCCTGGGCTATATGAGACCCTATCTCAGGAAACTAGCAATACCACCGGAAGCGTTATTTTCAATAATAAGAGAACTTGTTTTCCTGTGTTATTTTATATGGTTTTAAATATAGTCAGAATAATTGTAGTTGCCTAACCAAGTAATTTTAGAGTTGTATTTGCTTAAATCCTCATCCTGAGAATTCAAGCTCATTCGCATGTTCTAGTGTTACAGTAGAATAATTTATGACTAATTTTTTTCTTACTAATAATTAGAAACTTTTGAATGAAATTACGTATTTTTTTTCTTTTGGTTTGGCTAAGGTACTAAATTTAAAAGGTTCTAAGACCACATAATTTTTGGTTACACCAGGAATTCTCAGCCTCTTTAGAAATATCCCTGAATTTAAAAAAAAAAAAAATCCATGAATTCCTGGCTAACTCCTGAATAGACTGCTGTACTTACCAGGAAAAGAGAACAGAGGCCCCCCTTTAATTAACGGGTGAATGACCTTGAAGGATTAGGTAGGAGGGTTCGAGAAAAGTAACAGTTTTGGCAAATATGTACTATCAGCCCCAGCCTGCTTTATCCTACCCATCTTTCCTGGGCTCAGCAGACACAGTGGGAGAGAAAAGCAAATGGGGACATCCTCCTGCCTGGGGCAGGTGAGCCACCAAAAATGAGTGTGCTTCCCTACTCACGCTGAAGCGTAGGCGGGAGTTAACACAAGTGAACTGAAAAGTAGACACTTAGCTTGGATAGCAGCGAGCCGGCTGTGGACAGTGTCTGATTGGCTCGTTGCTTAGCAAAGGTTGAGAATCCCTGGTTGAGACTAACGAGGTAGAAAGCCGCTTTCAAGTCTTACGTACTATCAAACCCTTTCCTGCCTAGGGAGAAAATGCCGTCCCTGTGCTAGATAGACAGCGGTTGAGAAGATCCAGTTTAAACTGAGGTATGTAACACACTAGCGCTCCAAGTGAGGCGCGTCGGGAACAGTTGCCAGGAGTTAACCCCTGTCGACCCGCACGGTCGAAGAGTTTTTAAAGGAGTGATTAGCAAACCTTGCTTGCTGTGAGACCATGTCTCCTAGGACTGTTGTGCTACACCCGTGAAGTCTCACTAACGTGATGACTGCCTCAGCATGAGCTGAACAATGTCTAATGTCTTTACATTAGACATGCCAAAGTGGATTTGGGGGTGGGGGGGATCATCAGGCCTCCACCCTCCACAAAGAACCACAGGCAACTAAGTGTTGGGAGTGGGAGAAGCAGTCTTAACCAGGGAAGAGAGCGCAATGGTTCATCCTGTACCAAATAGCCCTGAAGACAAACACAAGTACCATACAGACCAAGCAAGTTTTATCTGTGCATTTAGAAATGCATATATATATATGTATTATATCTAATAATAGTTAATGAAAAATAGAGACCATGAGTTTGAAAGAGCAAGAGGGGATGGATGGGAGAGTTTGGAGGGAGGAAAAGGAAGGAGGGAATGATGTAACTGTGATTGGAAAAAAAAAAAAAAGGTAGCAAACCACAGCCCTGGCCTGAGGGTCCTCTGGCTGTTGGCCAAGGCAGGTGGAAGGTTTCCCAGGGGTGTTCTGGAAAGCGGAGCTGAAACCCCTTCTGAGAGGGGCCTCAGTGGCTGGGGGATGGGTGAGCACTGTTCAGGTCTCCCAGGAGAGGGAAGCGTTTTGGAAATGAATGAGTTTATAACAGAGACATTGATGAAGAAGGAAGGGCGTCTCCTGTGTTTCTTGACTCGGGATAGGATTCCACCCTGGTATTCCCATCAGAATGCCAGGGGTTCCCCCACAATGACGGTGCTGCTGGGCATACTGTCACCAGCCCCCGAAAGGGCCACCACTTGGAATCTGAAGTATGGCATCTACTGGTGCGTGTTGCTAACGGTGAAGTACCACTAATGAAGGGCCGGCCGTCTGTGTTCCCAGAAACACGGGTGGGATGGATGGCTCTTGAAAAGTCTGGAATCTGAACTGAAGTGAAAACCAACGTAAATTAGTGAAAAAACAGAACACACAACACAAAGCATTATTAAATGTTTTAACACAGGCAGTGTTACTGTTTCAAAACACAAAATATTCTGAATCTGCCAGTGCGGGGGTGGCCTGTGGTCATTGACTAACAGAGACTGCTCCCCAGACTTACTCTGCAGCTAAAGATGCCCTTTGTAGTGTTATTTATTCCAAGGATGTGTGTAACACGAATTCCTAAATGGTCTTTTAATAAAAAACCCAGAACCAGATATTGGGGTAAATGCAGAAAGATCAGAGAGACAAAGGAACAAGCCACTGCTACATCTTGCCTCACCAACTCCAGGAATCCTCTGACTGAAATCCTCTGAGTCCTCACCTGAAAGGCTTCAGCCTGAAAAAGTTTCTAGCTGAAAGGGACGTTTCTGTTGTAAAGCCTTTAGTTCCTGTCTCTTCACGCCTTTCTCTGCCCACCATATCACTTCCTGGGATTAAAGGCATGTGTGCTTCCCAGTACTGGGATTAAAGGTGTGTGCCACCACTGCCTGGCTCTGTTTCTCTCCTAGACTGAGTCAGTCTCATAGTCCAGGGTGGCTTTGAACTCACAGAGATCCAGACAGATCTCTGCCTCCTGAGTGCTAGGATTAAAGGTGTGTGCCACCACTGCCTGGCCTCTATTTAGTGGCTTGTTCTGTCCTCTGACCTTCAGGAAAATATATCACCACAGATTTGTATTAGGAGTCATTTATTGCAATCTAGCAAAGTATGGACTGGCATATCAAAGTGAATTACTAAACCATTGAGACATGAATGAGTGAAATCATACTCCCACAACATAATGTGTGTCCTTATTCCTAGTAAGAAGTTATCTGAGGTCATTAAGCTCTTGATTATTCATGACCACTTTCTAATTTTATCATATTTATACATATTTACCTCCTTCTCTTTCAAGGCAACAAGGGCTTAGAACCTTAGTATTCTGCCCATAGACCAAGCAACGCTCCTTTCTCATTCTCCTGGCAGCTCGGTTAATTTCCCCATCTGGCTTCCTCACCATGTATCAGGGGGTGAAGAAGACACAGCCACCACTGTAGCCCCTGCCATGCCTTCGGCCAGAGAAGAATGTGTCACCCAGATTTCTCTGTTCTCCGTAACTGTAGGATTTAAGATAGTCTTTAATGAAGTATTACTTTTATGAGATTTTAGGTTAAAAACCCAATGTATAGAAACAATATGTAAATAATCTAGTCTCTTCTCTTATGTCCTGTAGCACGTTCTTGGTCAGGTAACTAATAAAACATTAGATATTTTCAAAATTGTCACAGTTTTGACACTTGCAAGTTGTGTTTCTTAGAACTTTTAGAAGGCATGCTATTTTTACTTGATGTGAATTAAACTATTTTGAAAGAGATCTTTTTTTTTTTTTCGGATTCTGTGTTTTCTCCATGTTTTGCCTATGTTCTTTTCAGCCTTTTTTCTTTTCTTTTCTTCTTTTTTTTTGTCTGTTTCCTTAGAGGTTGCATTACACTCATCCTATTTCACCACAAGACATCATTAACAGAGTAGCAGGAGAGGAAACTTCTGCACAACCTCTTAGATGAACCTGATTGCGAGTAGCCCAGGGCAGTGGACAGAAATTTCTGTGAGTGAATAAGGCAGATCTAAACTAGGTTGGTAAAACTGGCAGAGTCTGCTCAAGTCCTACATGATAATGCCCTGCCACCCTACACCCTCACCACAGTTCCTCATGGGTGGCCCTTCCATTTTTATACCTGTCTGGCCTTCGTAAGCTTCTCTGCTTATGATTCCAGCAATCTTTCAAGATGTGATACCATGCTTGATTCAAAATTCCCGAGGTGGATACCTGCAGCCCACCATGACAAACCACATCCTTTTAAAGGGCAAGGCAATGTATTCTGCACATGTTTTAAAAACCCTCTTGTGCTCTTTAAGCCCTTGGTGTAGTAGAGATGCTCATCTCATACATCAATAGAATTCTAGAGGCAGACGAAACTGTTAATCCTGTATTTCACATTAGAATCTTGAAAATGGTATTCAAGTGTAACTTAGCTGCAGTGCAGCCCCAATTCAGGTTTCTAACTCCAGTGATACTGTTCCACATCAGGACCACCATGGTGCCCAGCTTGCCTTAGCCAGGTCAGGGCTTCCACCTTCCTCTCACTGACCACCCTCAGCCATCTGTCACTCCCCATCTCATACCATTTTGACTGCTGTATTAGGATTCCATATTGAATATTTTTATAGGAATGTGTGATGATGCATTATTTGTTGATGCAGACAAATTATTCTTAATAGCAATTCCCCAGTCTTACTAACTGAATGCATTTAAACTTGAGAATTTTGAGTTCCATACAATGTGCTTTGATCATACCCATGCCCCCACCCATTCTTATATCTACTTCCCCTTCCCTATCAACTCTATATTTTGTCCTTTTTTTTTTTTCTTCTTTTAAACCTTAAAGACCAGTTTGTGCTACCCAAAATAATCTTGGCTACGTGGTCTTCTACTGGAATGTGGTTGGCTTACCAGGAACTAAACTAAACTCTCAGAGAAAACTGACCCTTTGTTTCCCAGCAGCTAACAACTGTCAGTTGCTCCAATGCTCGATGTGGGATTGTGTGCCCAACCCCCTGCTCCATGCTGGGATTTGGTCTGGCTTGGGCTTACACGGGTTTTAAATAGACGATCATCAAAACCATTGAGTTCATATGTGTAACCGCCCAGAAGATGTTCATCTGTAGTCATCCACCAGCTCGGCCTCTCACACTCCTCCGCGATGATCCCTGAACCCTGGGAAGTGGGTGCAGTGTGTGTGTGTGTGTGTGTGTGTGTGTGTGTGTTCCCTTTAGGGCTGATCATTCTGCAGTCTCTTATTCTCTGTGTCGTGGTCAACTGCGGGTCTCTGTGCTAATCACCATCTACTGCAAATGAAAGCTTCTCAGGTAAGGGTTGAGAGAGACACCGATTTATGGATATGATGAAAAGTCATTAGGAATTGGTTTAATTCTATGTCCATCTAGCAGCATCATAGTAGTAGGTTCTCCCCTAGACCTCTGCCTGTCTAGCCACAGGTTATTGGCCCAGGTTATTGGTACCAGGAGTAGGTTTCATCTTGTGGGACTGGCCTTCAATCCTATCAGAAAGTGGTTGGATACTCCCCTGATGTCACGCCACCATAGGATCAGTGAGTACGTCTGAGACCAGTCATTGCTGGAGCTTGCAAATGAAAACTAGCCAGTACGGATGAAGCTTCCAAGTCTGTACCAGCTTGATTTTATCACGTTCCGTGACTTAAATATGTGGTGCCATCAGCAGTAGGGGCTTACCAACATGAACAGTAGTTCGGTGTTACCTCAATTCACCTACAGGCACACCCCATTATCTCGTGGTTCCGCCTCCTCAAGGCAGCAGAGCGCTCTGGCCCGCCTTGTGTATTTGATCAATAATGTGGTCGAGAGAGGCGAGATCAACAGTGAAGGGTGGACTGTCCAGACTGCAGTGTTATGAAGGGTATTTCGGTGCACACTGGCTTCTCAAGTCATGGGCTCCTGCTGAGCTAGCTGCAAGGCAGGCTGGGAAGTTGTGTGTGGTTCTCTGCCCTGGAAGAAGGTCACAGTGAGGTGAGCACATGGATATGACATGTATTATCTCTAGCTGATTGAAGATGGTGTCGTCTGGTATTACAGTAACAGGAGTTAATTCTTTATGTTGAGATCTTTTAAATTTTCCTTTGGTACAGTTTTTATCCTGGTAGGGAAGTTCGCTGAAATCCTGACCTCTGACAGAAAGAAGTTTTAGGCGGTTTTCAATCAGCCAGTTCTTTCTCTGCTTTTGAGAGGTGGGAGCAGGGCAGAGAGATTCAAGGAAGGCCGAGCGTGGAACAAAGGAAGCGTCACGACCCCTCCAGACCCTTGCCATTACCAGACACACCCTCCCTTAGGAGCCAGTGCTGGGTCAGGCTGGCAGTACTTTGGTTTTTAAACAAACCCTCTGCCATCTAACTTCGCGGACCACTTCCCAGGTGTTTTGTGTTTGGATGTCTTTAAATCTGAGATGCCCTTCCCCCCACATTCTGGCTCACGTGACATTACAAAATCTCCTACAGTGAACAGTGTTGATGGCGGCAATTTCTCCTTCCTAACACACGTTCCGCAGTCTGTGGGGCCTTGCCTAGATTCAGCGGGCTGCTGTCTTCATATGTGGTACAGCCACGTTGAGTTGCATTTTCGGTGGTTTGGACCAGTCGTGGGTTACATTCACCTGACCCCCAATCCAATGCTTTATGTGGAAGCATTTAATTGTCATGGCAGGCTCACACAAATGTCTCCATTACTCTCAGTTCACAAAGGAGAAATGGACAGAAATAGTGAGTCACCCAGGTTCTAAACGGTAGAGCCAGAGGTGGGGTGCAGGCCCTGAGGTCACATAGTGCCCCTGGCTCCCATGCATGTTCTTTTGTTCCTTACCGGGGACGGACCATTCCCTTCTCACATCTAATTTGTGTGGCATCATCATGGTCTCTGCCTACTTGCTTTGAAACAGAGTTTGAGACTCTCAAAGACCCACTTTAGAAAGGAAAGGTTCAAAACCCTATTGCCATGTGAATTATATTTGTTGATGACAAGAATCTCAATTATCTTTCAAATCAAACATCTTTGTGACTAATTATTTTGGAACCTTTCATTTTTGTTTACAAACTTATTGGCTCCTTGTTGATGTCTCTTGTCCTGATGTTCTTCACGAAGCAGACTACTACATTGCAGCTTGCGCGTATTATATTCATCTTATAGTATATTCATCTTATATTCATCTGACCTTCACTCCCAGTTACCCTGCTTGCCAACGCGTGTGCTCCTGTATGTCCACGTGTTAGCTCACGATCTTAAATGCCACTCTACTCTGTGATGGAATATTATAATGATTAATAAATATTAATAGATAAGCAGAATGCATCTATTTTGAGGTGCAGCTTTTGAGTGTTTAACAACAATGACGGCTGTCTCCTAAGAAAGTAACGAGGAAACACAACGGAGGCCCCTCTCCCAGTCACAGTGGACAGACGGTGGCTTGAGACAGTCAAGGGCCACTTCAGCTTTGTGTGAACGTCTGCCTGTTGACCCCAGTCCTTGCCACAAAGCCAGACACAGCTCTCTGCAGTTGACATGGATTAGCTGCGTTCCTTACTGACTGTGTAGATCAACACCATGGCTTCTGGGAGCAGCTTTCTCCACCCACACTCCGTTTCCCTCTGGCTTGTTTAAATGCCCCTCATTTTGGTCGGCCGGCATGGAAGGAGAAGGAGACCCACTGGAAAGTGAAGTATCAATGGGAGTGGAGGAGACAAGAAAGGGTGACGGGGTGGGATGAATATAGTCAAAATACCTTACATACACCCAAAGGACAATGACATCATGAAACCCATTATTATGTGTAATCAATAAATGCAATAAAGGACTATTTAAGACCAACTTGCCAAATCAAACAAATAATCAGAAACAAATAAACAAACACATGTCAATATTGTGACTTCCTGCTTTGCAAATGAAAAGACCAAAAGTCAGGGAGGCTAAGCTCCATAACAGTGAAGAGCAGCAACCAGCAGCCCCCAAAGCACCCAGCTGACTTCCCAGCTCAATGGGACTCTCCTCAGAGGCCGATGAGCTTCTGGGCCCTAGCAAAGAGTGGGTGTGAGCTGGGTGGGTCCAGTCCTTCCGCTGAGCAGTGTCAATGCCCAATGCCAGGCCTCCCCATCTCCCTCTGCCTTTCTCTTCTCTGACTCTCAGTAGCCAGGGCTTGGGACCTGAGGCCACCCTGGCCTTGGACTCAGTCTACCTACAGGTCTTTACGTAGCTCATCATGTTGAGACCAGCCTGGGCTAACAGAGTAAGACCTTGCCTGAAAAACAACAAACAAACAAAACAAAAAACTAAACAAATGACATAAACCTCAGTGACATAAACAGTGTGATGTGTACTAGGACGAGAACAGATCAGAGGTTCGAGAGGTCGGGGGTACAAATCGTGGAACAGAACCCCAGTTACAGCCAACTCACTGTAAAATCTTTTGCCTATTACTGGTGCTGTGTGCGTGTGTGAGAGAAACACACACACACACACACACACACACACACACACACACACACACACACAGAGAGAGAGAGAGAGAGAGAGAGAGAGAACTGGGGACTCATCCACAAGTTCACACCATCTGGCAAATCTAGAATTACTTCCATTCCAGATAAGAACTGAAGTTCCAAGAGATAAGAAACACTCTAAAAGGCTGATAGACTGACTAGAACTCCCCTGGTGGGGGTAGGGTGGGGTGGGGGTGGGCTGGGGCAGGGATGGGATGGGGGAGTGGGGTGGGGTTGGGTTGGGGTGAAGGGGGAGAGTGGGGTGGAGGGGGGGTCTGGAATGTTGCAGGTCCAGAGACAAATTATCTCGGGCTATCTTTAGCCATTCATGGCTGTCTTGGTGTGAGCCCTAACATCCTTATGACCATTAAGTAAGTACTTTTGGAATGCACAGACAGACCCTCAGCTCCCCTCACCAGCACAGTCACTTGATAGTGTCTGAGCAGAGGTTTCCCTGCCTCACTGTGACGTGCCTCCCTGACTCCACCAGGGTATTTGAAGTGCCTTGATTGATGACTTTCTGGGTTCTGTGACTATAAAAAACGTCATGAAGCTGTTACCACATTGGGACGAGGTATTTGAAGGGACCCGAATCTGTGTTCCTGGGTCGTGAACACTGATATTTGGCTTCAGAGTAAACCATGTCTCATGCTCTTAGGGGTGACTGACAGCTGGGCATTTGTGCCGGGCAGGAAGATCTTCACTCTAGTTCCCTGTCACCAGATCCTCCAGCTGAAGGCTCAGCTTAGCAGGGTCTTCCCCGCAAGCGACTTTTGACACTTTCCATAAAGCGTGTCCACCACTGACACATTAGAAGAAGAAAAACCTCTGCTGTTCTTGCCTAAATCAATTGCAAAGGAACAGCGCCACCCACGGCCCCTCGGAGTATAACACATTTAATTTGGCAAATGTGAGTACAAGTTATTATTATGTGTCCCCAAAGGATGGTAGCCTGAGCTTGTGCATCTCTCTGCACCTTGACCTGGCTACTGACCCCCAAGGAAAAGGGGGCACGGGGAAGATATGGACCTTTCTGGAAACTATTGAAGAATATACTCCAGGGAAATAAGACAGTAAACCAAGAAAAAGCTAGATATTTCGTCTAGGAATCCGGATCTCCCAGATGAGAGAATTGAGTAGAGGGGGACTGTTAGCAAATCCCTCCTTCTACATCCTGCACCTGGGCTGAGGCGGGAAGGCTCACGGGGAAAGGGGAACTGCTGTGCTTGAGTTTATGGAAAGCAGAAAAAGAAGGGACAGGTAGATGGTGAAAGTCACAGTGAAATGTAAAATAACGAAAATGGGTCACTATTCTAAGTGGAGAAGGAGGGGGAGGGGCCAGACACGCTGAGAAATTTGGAGATAAATTTACAAGAAAGACAGAAAATATGAAAATCAGCTTTAGAAAAACTGAAAGTCCCTGCAAGAAGAGACCCGTATTTGCTTTTCTTCTTGGTCTGGTACAGTTGAAATGGTGTAAATACAGTTGGTGCAGTTATAACTCTGCTTGGGCAGATGAACAAGAGGGAAGATGTGTGTGTGTATGCGTGTGTGTGTGTGTGTGTGTGTGTGTGTGTGTGTGTGTGTGTGATGTTGGGGAGCTCTTGGTCTTCTGCTGTGGTAGGAAGTAAATACAGGTGTGCTGGATAGTTTTGTGCCAACTTGACACAAGGTAGAGTCATCAGAGAGGAGGGAGCCTCAGTTGAGAAAATACCTCCACAAAATCAAGCTGCAGGCAAGCCTGTAGAGCATTTTCTTAATTAGTGATTGATGGGGGAGGGCCCAACCCATTGTGGGTAGGGCCATCCCTGGGCTGGTGGTCTTGGGTTCTACAAGAAAGCAGGCTGAGCAAGCCCTAGGGAGCAAGACAGTAAGCAGCACCTCTCCATGGCCTCTGCATCAGCTCCTGCCTCCAGGTTCCTGCCCTGTGAGAGATCCTGTCCTGACTTCCTTCAGTGATGGACTATGACGTGTAAGTGTAAGCCGAATAAATCCTTTCCTCCACAGCTTGCTTTAGGTCATGGTGTTTCATCACAGCAGTAGTGATCCTAAGACAGCCGGGCTCCTAAGAGCAAACTGATCATCGGAGGACAGTGTGCATACTGCTTGTCTAGCTGCAGGTAAACCAGGGAAGCCGCTGGAGGTGGCTGCTTCTAGGGCAGGACCGACAGGCGTGGTCGTATGGACCTAGCACTGGTGTGTTTCATTGTAACCCTCCTCGTTTGAATTTCTAGAGTATTACCTTGCTTAACAATGAAAGGGAAGACAGAAAGTCACTCATCGAAACCTACCCAGGTCTCCTTCCTTTGGCTGTCCCCAGCTTTCTCGCGCTGCTTGAGGAGAGGATGCCACTCCTGTCTTTCTGAGTTCTCTGGTCAGGAGATGCCGGGAGGAGTGAGTGGCTCACACTCCATGCTATTATCTCGCTTATTTCTGACCAAGTGTTATTTTGAATCGTTTGGCCATCAGCCACATCCATACATATCTTAGCAACTGGACTAACATGCTTACTTGAATTTTGATTTGAAAAAAAAAAAGTTAGTTTTTTAATGACACTGAATCTGGGTTTTTGAACTTAGTTCACAATGAAGGTCTTTTACCAATTGGACGTTTGTGGGGATATTTACATTGCCTCCTTGACTGGATTATGTATGATAGATCTAGAGTGTTGTCAAGGGAATTTTCAGAGGGTTATCCGAGAGATTAAGGCCCACCCCAGCCTGACATCTTTAGTCCCAGCACTGGGGAGGCAGAGCCAGGCAGATCTCTGTGAGTTCAAGGCCAGCCTGGTCTACAGAGCGAGTTTCAGGACAGCCAGAGCTACAAAGAGAAACCCCAAGTCTCAAAAAGCAAAAACAAAAGAAAAACCCACCCTGAAAGTGGGCAGCACTGTTCCTTGGAGTGGTGGACTGGATAAAAGAGGAAAGAGGAGAAAGCTGGATGGTCACCAGCATGACTTGCTCTCCACTTCCTGTTCTTTGGAGATGTGAGCAGGCAACCTCAACATGCCTGCTGCTGCAGCCTCGAGCCTTGTCCTCCGCCACGCCTTCCCCACCATGATGGATGGCTGTACCTTCAAACTGTGAACCCAAAGAATCCTTCCTCTCTTCAATTTCTTGTTAGGTTTTTGGTCACAGCAATTAGAAAAGTAACTAATACAGACCCCTGTGGATATCGCCACATGGGGGGAGGGTGAAAGTCCACCAAGAGTGGATACCCTGGCTCACCGGCTCACAGCAGGAGCCGCCCCTTCTGAAAAGGCTAACTTCCCACGGCAGACGCCACGCTAGATGCTCTGCAGAAACATTTGGTGGAAATGGCAGAGATAATTTTGGCCTTGCAACTCCCCCAGTCTTATCTTGCTCTACCACTAAAGCTCTCGATTTAGGAGTGATGCTGGCATTTCCTCCAGCTGCCAAAATGTCTTGGTGTCGATGATTTCCACATGTCTTTCTTAGTTAGAGTCAAACTATCCCAAAGTTGTTTGCCAGGCTGCACTTAGCTTGGTTTTGAACCCAAGGAAAGAGTTGGTTATGTAAGTACAAGCTATGGAACACCATAACTCATTAGATCACTGACTTTTTCTTAAATATTACCCCCCACACTGATCAAACACCTCTGGAGTTTTAGCTGAACTTTGAGCTGACGTGGAAGATATTAGTATTTCTATTTCCACAGTGCCATGGATAATTTTGGCATATCGGTGAGACAGATTATGTGTTATATTTAATAATATGGTTTATAGAATATATGTGTGTGCATCTGATTAACCTTGCCATTGTAGAATTAGATACATAGAAAAGTAGACTCTACATAGATTATGGTTTTTCTTTTACATGATTTCTTCACTTTTATTTAATGTGTATGAGTGTTTTGCATGCGTGCATGTGTATATACAGTGCCCACAGAGCCAGAAGAGGGTGTTGTATAATATTATTTTAAGATGTGTTACATTTGTTTATGCTGTAGAACATTTGTTTAATGATGTAAAGATGTGTTGCATTCTTTCGTGTTGCATTTGTTTAACTCTGTGAAGCTGTGTTACTGTGCCTGTCTAAAGCACCTGATTGGTCTAATAAAGAACTGAACGGTCAATAGTGAGGCAGGAGAAAGGACAGGCGGGGCTGCAGGCAGAGAGAATAAATAGAAGGAGAAATCTGGGAGGAAAAGATCAAGGATCGAGAAAAAGGAGGAGAGGAGGGTGCAAGGGGCCAGCCACCCAGCTACACCCAGCTACACAGCCAGCCATGGAGTAAGAAGTAAAGAAAGGTATTCAGAATAGAGAAAGATAAAAGCCCAGAGGCAAAAGGTAGATGGGATAATTTAAGAAAAGCTGGCTATAAACAAGCCAAGCATTTATAAGAAATAATAAGGCTCTGTGTGATTTATTTGGGAGCTGAGTGGCAGGACCCCCAAAAGAGCAAAGAGTAAAAACAACCAACAACAAGAGGGTGTTTGATCCCCTGGAGCTGGATTTACAGATGGTTGTGAGGTACCATGTAGGTGCTGGGAACTGAACCCCTGCCCTCTGAAAAAGCAGCCAGTGCTCTTAGCTGCTCAGCCATCTCCCCAGCCACATACATACAGTTTTCAGTTTAGAAAGTCTTACTATTAGCTTTTCGGGACTTGAAAGGACCATGTTAAAAACAGATGTAGAATCAAGTTCCCAGGACATCAGCCAAGGAGAACATCCAAGAGCTGTTCTTCGGCACCTACCGGCAAGGATGGAGAGCGCCGGCGGGAGAACCGGCTGTTTCTGGAAACGTCTACTGTTGACATTGCTCTTCAGTCTCACTCTTTTTTAAAATTATTACTTCAGTTTTTTGTAAAAAAAAAAAATACGTGTGTGTGTGCGTGTGTGTGTGTGTGTGTGTGTGTGTGTGTTTTAATTGCATGTATGTTTATGTACCACGGGCATGCACACCTGATACCTAAGGAGGCTGGAAGAGGGCTTTGGATTGCGTAGAACTGGAATTACAGGTGATTGTGAGCTGCCATGTGGGTGCTGGGACTCAACCCTGAGCCCTCCGGAAGAGGAGCCAGTAAGTGCTCTAACCACTGAGCAATCTCTCTCTACCCCCTCAGTCTAGTTATTTTTTCTTTTCTTTTTCCCCACACATGGTTTCTCTGTGTAGCCCTGGCTATCCTGAAACTCGCTCTGTAGACCAGGCTGGCCTCGAACTCAGAGATCTGCCTGCCTCTGCCTCTCCAGTGCTGGGATAAAAGGCATGCGCCACAGGGCTCAGTCTCATTCTTGAGGGTCTGTTGCCCTTCTTGTCTCAGTGACTGGCTGAAATAGACGAAAGGAAGGAAGGAGGTTCTGGGAATTTTGTACAAGCCTGTGGAGGTTCCGTTTCTGCCATTAGATGGGGCCGGGGGGGAGGCTCGAGTTTTACAGCTGATGTTGATATGCGATCCGCAAATAGCACATATTAAAGATTTTTATACACTTAACGTTTTCTCCGTAAGGCCTTTATATTCTTAGTTATAGGCAAGAGCCCAAGTTTTTTGAGAGCCTATAGCCAAACCATCAGTGAAATGGAAGAGGAAAAAAAAAAAAAACCCACATTCTTACTGGAAGCCATATGTAAGAGCAGCACAGTGGCAGCAGCTTGACAGAAAGCCGCTTCTAATTTCTCCATCGCTGTCGTTGTACGAGGGGTGTGAATTCTAGCTGACATTTCCCAACGGAGAGAAGAGCACTGGGGGAGGGGCGCCCAGATACCGCCGCCCAGGGTGTTCAAGAAGAAGGCCACTTGGTTCCAAAGGGCCTGCTAACCCCACAGGCACTCTGGGAACACAAAGGACCTCAAAGGTGGGAAAGCCAAAGAGGCCGCAGCCTGCTTGCCCCACCAGGTGTGAGGAGGGGGCGTGTCCTGGCTGGGTCTCCATCTCCCCAGAAGGAAATCTTTGCAGCCTCATCATGTGGTCTGCCCCTAGAGGATCAGTTTCCCAAATAGGCTGGGAGCACCCTTTGTGTGAAGCACAGGGGAGTTTCCCTTTCCATTTCTTTGGTGATGGGTCTTTGGGAGGGATTTTTTCCCTCTCCTCCCCCTGGAGTGATCCTCAGCTGTTTGTAGTTTCCAAAACTGGCTACAAGAGTCTTTGTGGTGGAGGGGTGCTGTCCATGCTCCCGATCCCTTGAAGGGAAGGGGCTTCATGATTCCCTCCAGTGAGAGAGAACAGCAGTGATGCCCCATGACTTTCAAGACCGGTTCATGAAAAAAAGCAATCCCCCTGGGTGTTTCTGAAGATCTCCAGGCTCTCTCTGTAGCTGCCTTTTGTGAGGAAGCCCAGGCAGGCAAAAGCAGTAATACAGGCCAGTGACAGCCAGCATCAGCCATTAAAGGTGGTGCACAACTTCAATCCCAGCCCCCAGGAGGCAGAGGCGGGCAGCTCCCTAGGAGTTCGAGGCCAGCCTGGTCTACAGAGTGAGTACCAGGCCATCCACGGCTACGTAATGAGTCCCTGTCTCAAAATTAAAAAGTGTGTATGAGAACAGCTTTGAGATGCCCCAGCCGCGAACTCACCGTTGACCACGACTATATGATGCATCTTACGCAAGCACATCTGGTTAGGGCTGGAGAGGGGGTTCGGTGAGTGAGAGTGTTTGCTGCATACGATGAGGACCCGAGTTCAGATCCAGCAGCTGGTGTGAAAACCTGAATGCCCCCGTAACCCCAGAACTGTGGAGATGGAGGCAAAAGGATTGCTGGCTGCCAGCCTCACTCCAGGTTCAGTGAGAGACCCTGAGAGGAGGGGGACAGAACAGGACATGTGATGTCCTCCTGTGCACACAGGTGCTCATACTGTTGGAACCTCCAGCTCACCCCTGCATGATCCGGAAAGCCCCATTTCTCTGTCTCTCTGTCTGTCTCTGTGTCTCTCTCTCTCTCTCTGTCTCTCTCTCCCTCCCCCCCCTCTCTCTCCCCAAACCCCATCCACTCATAGAGTCTCCCAACAAAGAAAAAGCTGCCAAAAAGCCCAGCTCCACATTCTTAGCAACTGTTGTGACTTTCTCCCCTGCGGCCGCCAGCAGCCCAAATCCCCACCTAACTGCTTAGGTTTTGACCATACTTGGGCACAAACCTAGCTTGTGGTGGGCACGTCACCACCTCTTGCCTACAAGCTATAAAGTCTCCCTGCTTTAGTTCGAGGATGGGGCTTCTCCAGCCTCGATCTCTGGGACTGGAGCACTTGCCCTGGAGTTGCTTTGCTCAAATAAACCTGTTGTTACTCTTTTTCAATTCGGCTTGATCGGGTCTACTGTGTCGGTGGACAAACTTATTATCAGGGGGTGGGGAGAAAACCTCTTACATACGCCACACATGCTCATCCTCATTTTCATCACTGGTAAAATACAGTTAAAATAACACCTGATGGAGATTAGTTCCCTCCCACCCAAACCCCATAGAATGACAAGACAGAATACTGGCAACACAGTGTGTCATGGCTGTCTTACAGCATCCCATCTGGGCTAGGTTCTAACATGAGAGCTGATATCTCGAACACAGTCTGAAACAGAAAGAGATCAAGCGTTTTAGAATTATAATCTCTAAACATTTTTGTTCATGCAAACCCCTTAACGGCGTGTGAAAATACGTATATTCTCACACGTTTCTTTCTTGCCATCTAAAATTTTTGTATCGGTTTAAATGTCTGCAAAATAGATTCGGAGGCAAAACATTACCTTATTCTGTAAATGCACTCAAGGGGCTAGCTGGCAGGGCCCTTTGATAGCTTGATCACCAGCATCAAAACACGGACATGAGTCTTCTTTAGGAGTCAAAAAATGTCATTTTCAATGGTGCCCTCCCAGCTTTTGTCTCTTACCATTTTTTCCTGTTGGAACTCATTCTGACATAGCACATGAGTGACAGGTCATCACCCCTGCCAACTGGATGGATTTAGCATCACCTAGGAGGCACACCTCTGGGCATGTTTGTGAGGACATTTCCTGGGAGGTTTAACTGAGGAGAAAAGACCTGGATGTGGGTGATGCTGTCCCATGGGCTGGGATAAATAAAAACAAAACGGTGAAAGCATGCAGAACCCCAGCACCCCCTTCTCTCTGCTTTCTGACATGTGGACTGGGCACAGTCACCAGCGTGGCAGACCCGGGCTACCTTTGCAGGTGGTGCTGGTGACAAGGAACTTCACGGGGAGCGACGAGCCTGGGTGCTGAGCCCCCTTTGTGTCCCAGGAGACCTTCCTGTTCCCGGCTGCTTCTCCCTGTGATGTCAGTGGGTCCCTTCCCACAAGCCCAGTGTTCCTCATGTCACAGTAGCAGCAGGACCTCTGGTCACATGACTCAGAGGCTGTAGATGAATTTCTAAATGGTCTTATTAATAAAAAACATGGAGCCAGATATAGGGGTGCAAACCCGAGAGAGATCAGGGAAATAGGGAAAGTCACAGCTAACCTCACCTCACCAACTTGACAGCTTCCAAAGACGAGCTGCTTCCTGTCTACCCACGCCTATATGCCTTGCTGTTCTGCCATCTGATTTGCTCTCTCTGTCCAGCTACATCACTTTCTCTTCCTGCCCAGCTCTGTCACTTCCTGTCTGTCTGTACAGACCTCCAGACTTCCATGGTTAACTCATGTTGGAATTTAAGGTGTGTGCAACCATGCCTGGCTCTGTTTCCAGTGTGGCCTTGAACTCACAGAGATCCAGACAGATCCCTGCCTGCCAAGTGATAGGAATAAAGATGTGTGCTACCATTGCCTGACTTTTATATAGTAGCTGGCTTTTTCCTCTGATCTCCAGGCAAGTTTTATTTTATTGGGAGACACAGTATATTGGGGGACACAATACATGACCAAAGAGGCCAGTGCCCTTCCTTTAAAGGAAGTCCCGAAGATCACATTCTATGGAACATTCTAGATTAGGCTTTTATTTCCCCTCAAGGCAAGGTCTCACTCTCTAGCCCAGGATACCCTTGAATTCATTTTGTAGCTCAGGTTGGCTTTTTTCTTTGTGTGTGTGTGTATGTGTGTGTGTGTGTGCACGCGCGCACGTGTGTGTGTGTGTGTGTGTGTGTGTGTGTGTGTGTGTGTGTGTGTTCCAGGATGCAGGATCTGGAGGACCAAGCCTGGGGTTGTGTCCTGTTTTTTTGCACAGGCCATTGGGATCCAGCAGCATTTTGGCTTGATTGTCTCCCAAGATGGTGAGCTGGGGTTCCTTTGGTCTTACAGGGGCCCCCTGGATATGGTGTTGTTCTGGAGTCCCCAGGAGAGAATTCCTACCCATTCTGTGTAGCATGCAGAGGCCTTGCATTTAGGTGGCCTTGACCTCCACCTACACAGCATCTTTTTGATTCCCATGGACTGGGAAAAGTCCTCTGAGCTGAGAGATGTTGTCTGGGCTACTGGGATAACCCAAGGTGCTATCTTACCTCAAATCTGAAGCAAGTTTTGTTGGGGGCACTTTTTTTTTTTTGAGACAAAGTATCGTGCACCCCAGGCTGGCCCTGAACTTTTAGTGACACCTCTAATGCTGCCTTCAGAATGTGGGATTACAGGCATGTGTCACTGTCATAGGGTTTCTATTGCTGTGAAGAGACACCATGACCATGGCAACTCTTAAAGAGGAAAACATTTAATTGGGGCTGGCTTACAATTTCAGAGGTTCAGTCCATCATTGTCACGGCTGAAAGCATGGCGGCATGCAGGCAGATATGGTGCTGGAAAAGGGTCTGAGAGTTCTGCATCTTGATCCTCAGGCAGCAGAAGCAACTGAGTCCCACACTGGGCATAGCTTGAGCATATGAGACCTCAAAGCCTGCCTCCACAGCGACATACTTCTTCCAACAAGGCCACGCCTACTTCAACAAGGTCACACCTCCTAATAGTGCCCCTCCCGATGGGTCAAGCATTCAAACACATGAGTCTATGGGGTGGGGGCCATACCTATTCAAACCACCACGGCCACCGTTCCCAGCTCAAGTCTGCATCCTAATCCCAGATGCAAAGTCACCTTTGCTGTGTGAAGTTGACACTCATTCAGAGGTCTGGGGACACTTTTGGAACCACATGCTGGATCTTCCGGCTCTTGAATCAAGTTCTACTCCGTAGTCAAGTTCAGGGGTTACAAACGGGTTGCGGTTGTGGCTTAGGTGCCCTTCATGCACAGAGCTGCTGACTCCTTCTCAACCACTGTTTTGTGTCTGAGCACATGTGTGTACGTGGAGGCTGGAGGAACACGTTGGCTGCCTTCTAGCTCTCTTTGCCTTATTGTTTGAGAAACGATCTGTTGCCGTACCAGAGAATCCTGGGATTCACCTGTTTCCAGCCCAGGGTGTTGGGGTGAGAGGCATGTACAACCACATCTGGCTTTTCATGTGGCTGTTGAGGATTCGAACTCCGATATTCTGGCTTTCACAGCGAGCACTCTTACCCATTGAGCAGTACCCTGATTCCAACCCCTGTATTTTATGGTCAGATAACACTTTTAAAATCAAATTTAGCCACAATCCCTAAGCGCCTGGCTAATAAAATGATGTCGCAACAATAACTGGACCCAGGACTGACAACGGCCCCGAGTATCCAGCCCATGCCTTTTGTGCTTCTCTGGGGTTTGTCTGGACAGGCAGTCTTCAGAAGGTTAAAAACTGATGCTGGTGGGGAGAGAAAATGAAGCTGGAGATGTGGCTCAGTTGGTAGAGTGTTCGCCTAGCATGCGTGAGGCCCCGGGTTCAATCCCCAACAGCGCATAAACCGAAAGCACAGATGACAGGATATGAGGGCAGGGGTATGTATGTGTGGTGGTGGTGGTGGTGGGGGATGTCAAACGCACGTGAGTGCAGATGCCCTCGGTGGCCAGAAGAGGGCATCAGATCTCTTGGAGTTGCAGTTACATAGTGAGCTGCTCATTGTGGGTGCTGGGAACCGGCCTCAGGTCCTCTGGAGGCGCGGGAAGAGTTCTTAATCACTGGGCTGCCTCTTCAGCTCCTCATGTGCATATACATACATACATACATACATACATATATGTATATATATATATTTTAGCAAACAGACTCATGCTTTTTCACAGCTCAATCAGAGGGTAAAAGGTGGAAGAGTTTATGAGGAAGTATTATTGCAAGAAATTTTGAAAATGGAAATGTGTGTTTCAGAAAGGGTAGAGGTTTTTGAGAAAGATGGATTCTTTTTGATTCCTGGGATAACAATAAAATATATTGTAATTGAGGCATTCAACGTCTGTGTTTGTTGCAGTACAGTAATTACAGTTATGAAAATCCCGAGAGGAAACAATCCCATCAAATGTAGAAACAAATTAGCTTAATGTGCTGAGTTCTTGCAAACAAGATGTACTTCAGGTTAATAACTGGTCCATTTTGCAGACAGCCTGTCGGCGGAGCTGGTGAGTGAAGCCTCGTCCTGTTCGCCTCTCAGACATCAATCACCTCAACACTTGCTTACTAAGCTTCTTGGATGAGTCTTCATTTCACTTGGAGGGGAGGTATGTACATATGCATGCATGTATGTGTGTGTGTTTACGTGTGTGTGGTCACACACGGGTGAAGACTTGAAGGTGATATCAGATGTCTTTGACCATTCCCATTTTATTGACTTCGGCAGGGTCTCTCTGTCAAACTCGGAGCTTGCTCATGGACCAGTCCAACTAGCCACTTGTTCTGGGCATTCTCTGTCTCTGCCGCCTGAGGACTGGGGTGACAGACGACTGTGGCATGCGTAAATCTTTGACACAGATCCTGGGGATCTGAACTCTGGTCCTCACGTTTTCACGTCATGCTGCATCCATTTACCACTCTCTTGATCCAGAGACCCAGAACAAAGCTAGATGTGGTCACACACACCTGTGACCCCAGAGCTGGGGTTGCAGAGGCAGGAGGATTGCCAATGGGAGGTCACCTTTGGGCTGAAGGACCCTGTCTCAAATACCAAACTGCTGGGCATGGTAAGCTCACGGCTGTAGTCCTAGAACATGAGAGGTATAGACAAGAAAATCAGGAGTTCAAGACCATCCTGGATGACAAGTTCCAGGACGGTATAGGCTACATGAGACCCTGCTTTAAAAAAAAACCCAGCCAACCAAACACACAGAGATGTGCACACGCATGTGCTCATACATGCACACCCCCACACACTGAGTAAGCCACAGCATCACTGTCAGGATAACTCATCTGTCTGCGCTGCCCATGACCCAGCTTTGCAGGGCCACCTTGGGGGACGTGTTATCTTATTCACACCTTTGATTGTAATATTAATTTTGAGTATTGCAAAGCTGTTGTGGAATCAGACGTGTGCTATGAAGTCTGAGTGTTGCCATTCTGACAATTTTATCTTTTATTCTTTTACTAAGCCGGTGGTGCGAGCAGGGTGTGTGTGTGTGTGTGTGTGTGTGTGTGTGTGTGTGTGTGTGTGTGTTGTGAGTGAGAACCCGAAAAGGTGTTGGCTGCTGCAGCTCGGGACGGGGACGGCTGCCAGCCATCTTCTCTTTCCTTTGCTGCCGTCTCCAGCCTCTCCCCGTCCCGTGGTGCTGGGCCCTGTCCTTGGCACTGTGTCTTACCTCCCAGACATCCTGCCTGTGCCCTCAGTGAACCCTAAACTGCCTTGGACCTGGCTAGAGGACACGCTTTTTCAATTAATCGACTAATAACGGGTAACAAAATAAAACAAAACGCTGCAGGGAGCATCTCCAGCCCTTGAGCTGGAGACCTCTTGAAGGGAGCGTTCAGCAGGGGTCGTTACTGGCTGGGGGAGGGACAGCCACCCGCTTTTCCAGTGTCTTAGAAAGGCTGCTCTGGAGTGGGTGCCACAAGCAGGCCAGGATGAGGAAGTGTCGGGTGGGGCTTCTGGGAAGCGCAGCTGGACAGAAAGCCTCGGAGGCAAAAAAGTAAGCAGCAGCGCCCTTGCTTCCTGGAAGGTGTTCAGGAGCTGCCGCCTGTCACCCCAACTGGCTGAGATAGAGTTCAAAGCGCCTCAAAGTCCAGGGCAGGACGGTGGGTCTGGAGCCGCAGGACTGTAGCTGAGCTGGTCTTGAGTTCGCGTCTCTCCCTCTGTGCCCGTCGTAGTTTGTCCTCATAGCCCTTATCACCTGGACATTGGGCGTGACTTCTGATCACGTGTCCTCCCCCTGCAGGAATGCCAATCCCACGGGTCAGGGAGTCCTGCACTGGTGCGTAGGGGAAGCCGTGGATGCTGATGAGAGAGTGTCCGTCAGGGAGAGTTACACAGCCGTGGGGAGCCAGGCTTGCTCCGCTGGGGTTGACATTTTCCTCCTGTAGACACATTTCAATATAAATAAGCAGCCCAAAGCGCCTGCTGCCCGTGAGCTGGCCCCACCCCCACGGGAGAGCTGGCCCCACCCCCACGGGAGAGCTGGCCCCAAGGGCATGGCCCTGAGGTGCGTGTGTGGGGTTAGGGGGAGTCAGTGACCATGACCCATCAGCTCAGCTACCACCCAGACCCACATCCTGGACCTTAGGTTGGTCCACCCTCACATCTACCACATCTATGACCTGCTGGAGTGCGTGAACGGACTGGTCCTTCACAGGATCTCCGTGACTCGGGGCAACAGCAGGATAGCCAAGACCAGTTTTGGTGAGGGTCCAGTGATGATGGTGTGCCAGAGGCCTTGAGCCAGACCAGTGACTCATTGCAATGAACATGTTGCCGGTGGGGCTGATTGGACGAAAGGGTGTACTGTGTGACA
>CABHPQ010002128.1:5348-36866 GCA_902168405.1 Peromyscus aztecus
CAGGGAGCGGGCAGGCACTCAAGGGAGGTGGAAGGAGGTCCCAGGGAATGGGCAGGCACTCGTGTGGTGCAAAGAACCAGACACTGCTGGCTGTGTTAATGCTGTTAGTTTAATGTTGACTGTTAATGAGGACAAATTGCTTGGAGAAGAGCATGCAGTATTGCTTGGTGTGGCTAGCCTTGCACCAAGGTCCCATGCCTTCCAGCCTAGAATGACAGGGCACTAGATAGAACACCCCTCACTTTTAGCTGCCATTTGGCTCATTCTAGCAGTACGAGATCCAGGATGAGATGGGACTGTGGAGTGAAGGTGAAGAGTGGAGACCAGTCCTGTGAGCTTCTCAGGAAGGAGCCTGCCCCAAGAAGCCTGTAGTCTGTGAGCATGGCAGGGAGGCAAGCCCTCTGCTTCCTTCCAGCCTTGGGAGCCCTGTCTTTCTGAGACACAAAGTCAGTCTTTCCATTGAAACACAAGAGACTTAGGAACAGAGGTTCCTTCACGTGGGAACAGGGTAAAGAAAGTGAAGTTGGGTGCACAGATTGACATAGTAAATACAGGCTAGCACTGTGCAAACCCCATTGGCAGTGATGGCCCAGGCTCTGGGAATGGGGCCTCTGACCTCCCCAGACCCCTCATGTTCTGAAGTTTCCGCGCTGGGCCAAGCTGAGGATAAAGTTCATATGTTCTCCCCATGTCCGTCCATGGAGGAGGCGGAGCCGGGAAGTGGGGAGCAGCAGCACCCCGCTGTCCCACTTTAGCAGAACTGGTAATTGTTGGGCTGCAGCAGGGGCTGGGCGATATCCCCTGGCTCACAGCAGGCCAGGTGCTCACTGGAGCTCTCCTCCTCTGGCTCACTGCTGCTGCCACCACCACGGCCACCACTGCCACCGTCACTGTCACTGCTGCTGCTGCTGCTGCTGCTGCTTGGCAGGTTAGCGTAGTCCTGAGAGGGGAAGAAGCCACACAGTCAGCAGAGATCTTTCAGGCCTGGCCCAGCCTGCTCTAGCCAGCCAAGCAGCTAGTCTATCCTTCTCACCTGCGTTTTCCTGTCCTGTTGGGCCTGCTCCTGAAGGAGAAAGCAGATCTGCTGGAAGGTAGGTCTTTTGGTAGGCTCCAGGTCCCAGCAAGACTGCATGATGCTGTATCTGAAGACAGAACAAAGCTTGCCCATGTCAAGCTCCTTGGGGCACATCACTAGGGAGATCTATCTAGTGAAGAGCCCCCCAAAACCAGTCAAAAGTAAGTCAGGAGCTAGAGGTATGGCCCAGTGGTACAGCACCTGTTAACATGCTTGAGACTCGTTGGTTCAAAGTTTAGTATAGAACCTTAATACACTGCAGATGGAAACCTGGAGCCTTCTAGACAAAGACCAGGGCCATATGCTCATCTAACCACCACCCGAACCCTAGAGATCCTTTTGCCTCCCTGGGTGCCTTTGCGTACATGTTCTTTGGTGCAAATACAGGCTGGGCCATTTGGTATCCATCCTTCACCAGTTTATAGAACTTGCTGTTCACCAGGATGCCTGGGTAGGGATTCAGACCTGCAAGGACCGGGATCATAAGAAACCACACTTGATTTCCCCTTCCCCACCCACGTGCATCTCAGGCAGAGTGTTAGGGTCCCATGCCAGCTGTAGCCCTAGAGCAGAAACTACTCACATACCCAGGACTCCCTAAGTGAGGCATTAGGCAGTAAGTAGCGCCTAGGCTTTGAGAGCCAACAAGCTTCAGCCCCTCATTATCAACCTGGTTGTGCCGTTAAGGACTCAGCACAAGGGCCCTGTACCTACTCCCCAGTAAACGGGACCTAGAAGGTGACTAGCGGCATCTTCAATGGCACTTGACAGGTAGCATTCTACATAACAGCTGCTGCTGAGCAGAGGCAAGCAAAGGAAGGACTCAGGAAATGTGCATTGTCTGGAGGGTCTGAATCCCACACAGGTGCTGTGGTGCTGGTTCAAGAGCCCTCTCCATCCCTGGGCTCTTGGCAGCCCTTGCTCTGTCTTGGACACCAGGCATCTTTTGAGTAAATTTCATCCACGAGGTTCAAGACGCCAGTGGAGTAGCCAAAGACAGGTCAGCCCCTGGCTGTGCTGGAAGCAGGCTTAACAGCTCACCAAGTGAGAAAATCTCCCAGAGGAGGATTCCGTAGGACCACACATCACTCTGAACTGTGTAGACGCAATCGAAGATGCTCTCTGGGGCCATCCACTTTACAGGCAGGCGGGCCTGACGAGACAATCCCATTATCACTCGGTGCTGTGGCTCTCCACAGCCTGCCCAACTAGCCACGCTCCCTCTCAGCACTCACATTGCCCTTGACAACATAGTTGGAGTCATTCATGATGTCCCTAGCCAGCCCAAAGTCCCCAATCTTGGCCACGTGTCCGCTGGTCAACAGCACATTTCGAGCTGCTACGTCCCGGTGGATGCACTAAGGAAAATACAAAATTAGACTGTTTATCTCTCCGAAGCCCAGGACGGGGAGCATGAGGTCTGGGGTCCCTGATGAGGGAGCAGATGCAGATGTTGATAGTCTACTCTCTAATCCTGTCCAAACCTGTGCAGGCCTGAGGTCTGAGAGAATTGAATGTGGCCAGTTTAACGTTTATAAAGCCCCACAGCCCTGTGTCCCGCACTCCTCTCGCCCCCTGAGCAGCAGTAACAGCAGGGCTGTTGCCACCTCAGAAGCAGCGAGTCCCTGTGCTGTGAGCGTTCTGGCCCACATCGTTCCTAACACCAGCAGCTGCCACCTCCGAGCAGACAATCCCAGGTGCTTCACATAATAACCCCTAAACAATTTGTGAGAGCAGAACCAGTAGTCAAACCTTCGCCCCTCAAGTCTGTTCTCGGGGCGGTGGTCTGAGCCCTTGCCTTCTGGCTTCCTTACAGCTCAGCCAGTCAGACTGTGTGCTTCAAGAGGAGAGACAGCTGTTGTCTTGCTCACTCCTCCTGAGTAAGACAGTTGTTAAAGTCCGTTCATGGCCACACAGGGAAACAGGCACTGGAAGGCTGGGGCCAGGCCTCCGGGAGGAGTCCGCCTCAGCACGGTTCCCTCCCACTGCCTCTGAGGCCCTCTGTACATGGCCCACTTACCCTCTCCCACTCCCACGCCATTGCTTCTCACTGGGCCCCCTCCCCTCCCCTTCCCCATTCCCACAGCTGGTGGGAATCCAGCCCCTCTCACCCAGACTCACATTTTTAGAGGCAAGGAAAGCCATGCCCTGAGCCACTTGGCTGGAGAAGTGGAGCAGGTCCCAGAGCTCCAGTGGCCGGCTGGCCTCTTTGTCCAGATCTAGGAAAAGGCATCAAGGCAACCCTGTCACACCCTGCTCCTCCTCAGCCCCAGTTCCCAGCCCCTCTGGGCCCATCCACCCTTCTCTCCCCTCATCCTGGTACGTCCTCACCTTGCTCAAAGAAGGAGTCGTTTGAGGAAGTAGAGACAGGCCTCATCTCCACATAGGTGTCTACACCCTGACTGGAGAAGCCACTGTCCCTGCATAAGAAGGAGAATTGGGAAGTGATCAATGCCCATCACTGCGTAGCCTGGCCCAGGCACTGTCCTCCAGCTGCCCCATGGACTCCCTTAGTCACTCAGCGGAGGGGAAGGAACCTAAAGGTCAGCTTGAGTGTCCCTCTCTGATAAGGAAGGCCCCAGGCCACATTCTACTTAAGCAATCATTGTGCCCTGCTTAGCCATCCCCAGTGCCGGAGACGCCCCATTCTGTCATTGGACAGCTCTGCCTGTTGAAGGCCTTTGTTGCTCCTAATACCCATGTGCCCCTGGGGTTCCCTTCTCTATCCTCAAAGACAGGAAGACGGTGTCTCTCCGGCAGCCCTGCTGGAATGTGAGTACATTCTGGGCCCCTTCCCTGATCTCTCCGTGCAGCCTCATCAGCTGGCTTCTCATTAAAAACCAGGAGGGTGGCACTATGGCTCGGGGTAAAGGCTCTTACTGTCTGAGCCCAATCCCAGGGACCCATATGGTGGAGAGGGACCCAGCTTGTACATATACATTACAAATAGATAAATGTAAAAATAAAAATTTAAAAACCACACAGGAAGGGGCCTGGAGAGATAGCTCAGTGGGTAGGAGCCCTTGCTGCTCATTCAGAGGATCTGGATTTGGTTTGTGAGCCACAGTGGCTCACAACTCCCTGCAACCCCAGTTCCAGGGTATCTGACACCATCTTGGCCTCTGTGGGCACCAGAAACACATGTGGTATTCACACACACAGACACCCACTCATACATACATACACTTTAAAACCAATCGCTTGGAGAGGTGGTAACATTTCTCATGCCCCAAGCAGCCACGCATGGCACTAAATTTGCCCAAGCCTAGAGCAGAGCTTAAACTGGCTCGGGGCAGTTGAGCCCCAGGAAGTCTCTTTTAGTGAAGATTGCGTCTCTGAAGGTTTGGGTGGACAGGCAACACCCAGGGAGACCCAGACTCTTGCTATGGGTGATAAGCCACCTGTAGAAGCACAGCCCTACCTGAACGTCACTGCTGACGCTCAGCAGCCAGCCAGATCGGGTTTGCCAGCAAGCTGCTCGGCACCTCAATTTTGCCCATACCCTCAGGCTCCCAGAAAGAGAAACTAGAGTCTCCGTTAAGATCCATCCATGCATGGCACAGCCACCATCTCCTGGTTCTGGAAACCACACTTCTGTAATAGCATGACTTGGGCCCACAGGTAGGACTGATGCCACCTGCTCCTGAAATGTCCCACACGGGGGATGTTTTGAGTGTCTGTACACTTGAAGAAGGAAGCTAGGGAACCTCCTTCTCCTTTGGCTCTCCCAGACTCAGCAGCAGCCGGTGCCTTCACTGTAAGCACGGTGTACACTCCCCTGCTTCTGAGAATGGCCTGATCTCAGTCGTCTATCTCTAAGGCCCAACCCACCATGACCCAAAACTGAGACTCCAGCTTAAAACACAGCAGGCTTAGCCCAGGTCCCCCCCCCCCTTCCCATTCATGGGCAACATGAAACTTGTTTCTTCCTCTCTCTGCTTCCCCCATGTGGCTCTGTCATAGCCTCTGGTGGCTTCCAGGAATCACAGAACAGCAGAAGAGACCCTGAGAGGTTCAGCACTCCATTGGCTCACCGGGGAAACCAAGGCCTGAGTGGACCAGGAACCATGCCACAGGCCAGGCTATTTTGGTACCTCCATCCAACAATTAATAAACTCTGTTCTCACTTCCTCATGGGAATGTGGAGACAGGCTGACCACTCCTGAGTGGACTTTGTGTCCTGCAGCCCCCACAGACAAGCTGTGACAAACAGGAACATGCAGTTCCCCCGAGTCCTCCCATCTCTGGCCAGGCCTTCACGTATGGGCCTGGGAGAATCTTTCCACACATGAAGGTGATGGGTTCATGAACCCATCGCCTTCTCCATTTCTGGAACATGCTAAGTGTTCAGGTATTTGTCGAATGGAGGGAATGTGTTGTAAGAAAGCAGAGTTGCTTTAAAGCCTGGGGTAGGTGTTCCTCACGACACAGGCAGGATGTGTGTGACCTCCTTCCCATCCTGGCCTCCTTTCTGTCCTGTCCTTTGCCAGGGAGCTACCTGCGCACATATTTCTTCTCCAGGTGGATGTTCTTGTAGCTGGAGTCCCCCTCGGGATCCTGACCAGGACTCAGGCTGGGTCCCAGCATGGCTTCAGCTTTCCTTCGCAGGAAGTTGAGTAGGTCCCCGTAGCAGCAGTATTCAGTGATGACCAGGACTGGCCCTGAGGCAGCCAGAAGTGGGAATGAGAGAGATACACCCCAAGGCTCCATTCCCCCTGTGAACAGGGGCCTCTGAGTTCTAATCCTGCCTCTGGGAGCAGGCTTCTGGGCGCTTTAATAACCCTATCTGTGCAAAGTCAATGGAAACTTAACTAAACTCTCAAAAAAGAGTCTAGCCCAGCCTAGTGTGATGATGCTTGCTTGTAATGCTAGCCCTCAGAAGGCTAAGGTAAGACTGTGAGTTTAAGGCTAGCTTGGGCTACATAGGAAATTCGAAACCAGCCTGGATTACAATGAGACTGTCTCAAAAAAGAAAAAAAAAATTTTAGCTCAAAAATTCTTTCTTTAGAGGAAAATGTCAGTTCAGCATAGGACAAAGCTGCTATAATGAAAAGGAGAGAGGTGACTTGGAGTCTTGGGGCATGTACGTCTGGGGTAGGAGCTTCTTAAAAGGTAGATCTAAGCCAGGCATGGTGCATACCTTTAATCCTAGCACCTTGGAGGAAGAGGCAGGTGGATCTTTGTGAGTTCAAGGCCAGCCTGTTCTACAAAGTTCCAGGACAGCCAGGGCTACACAGAAAAAGTTGTGTCTCAAAAAAAAAAAAAAAAAAGGTAAATCTTGAGGGGTGGGGAGAAAGGTAGATTTGGGGCTCATGTTAAATTCCCTGTAAGTGGGCTCAGGGAGCTGCACACAGCTCTCTGCATCACCCACCCATAAACAGCTCCTGCTTTGTCTATGAGTCCAGGCTAGACATACCAGAGATTTGGAGGCAGGGATCCTACAGACCTTACAGCAGCCGAGAAGGAGAACTTGGAGCCAGATGTCCAGGGACCCTTGGCTACCCAAGACCACGCATCCCCATTCCTGGCCAGCTCTCACCTCCATGAGTGCAGGCTCCCAAGAGGTTGACTATATTCTCGTGCTGTCCCAGGTGACTCATGATCTTCAGTTCTGACATTAGGGCCTCCTTCTCATCGGCGTGAGCCGTGGCTGGGAGATGGAGGACCCAGAGACCCAGAGGGATTAGAATCCAAAAGAGGGGGGAGAAATGGAGACATACAGGAGGGAGAAAGACAGGAGAGAGGGGAAGGAGAGGAAAGATGCGCCTGTTATTGAGCTCATCTGGGATGGAGGAGGTGGCCTCTGTTCACCCTAACTCCCCTTGGGCTCAGTCAGAAGACCCATTCCTCCTCAAAGGTTGATAAAGACCCTCAGAACCAGGAGTCATAAGGAACCTGGAGCTCACTTGGGAAGTCAAGTCCCAACTTAAAAACCCCCCAGGTCCCAACAGGTTTAAAGTGTGGAAAGCACCTCTTGTGACAGCCAAGCCAGCCTGCTCAAGCAGCAGACACCACTCCCCAGTCCCCACCCCACCCCCATGCTGCACCCCTCCAACTCACACTTCAGCATCTTCACAGCCACCTTCAGCACGGCATCTTCTTTGCCCAGACCAAAGGCTGTGGCCTCCACCACCTTGCCAAAGGCACCAGCGCCAAGAGTCTTACCTATCACACACACACGGGCTCCTTAGGTCCCTGAGGCCCACTGGGTCCCTGCAGCCCCCATCAGCCCTATGACGGGAGATCACAGAGCGCTGAGGCCTTCTCTCACCGAACTGCAGGTTGTTCCGGGGGAACTCCCACTTCTCATTGTAGGGCAACTGGGTGGGGTCGATGAAGGTGTAGTTGTTGCCCTCGTAGCTCTCAATGATCTTCCAGCGCACCTGGTACTTAGGCTTCTGCAGAAAGAGAGGGAGGCATGGGGCTGATGGGCTGGCAGACGGACTGGCATCTCACCTCCCAAGAGTATGAGAGGACAACGCCGCAGAAGCTCTCAGCCTGCTGTGAGCCGGGAGGGACTGTGGCATCTTGTGGGCACAGCGTCAAAAGCTAGTCCGTGCTCAATTCTGCCCTACTGTGTGGCCTTCCCTTCGCCAAACCTGTTTCCTTAGCTGTTCGTTCAAAGACTTGGATAAGATCATTTCTGGAGGCCTTGATGCCTCTGAATTTGATAATTCCTGGGCCAAGGTACAGGGTACACGCCGAGAACTATCCATTCATTCACGGACCTGTCCATTCTCTCATTCAAATAATTTATGTTGGTGGCTTTGTTCTGCGTGCTAGGGATTGGATCAGGGCCTTAGATATGCATACATACATACTGTACAACTAAGCTGTCCTCCAGACCTACTTTTATGTTCAACTGTAGTCAAATATACGGACCAGAAAAGGTACCATCCCAAACATTTCCAAGTGTACACCTCAGTAGTATTAAGTGCATTCACCTTGGTAAGAAACCAGTTTCCAGAACTCCTTTGATCTTGTAAAACAAGCTCTGTACCCAGAGAATAGCAATTCCCTCCCCCTCCCCCGCTTCTAGCCACTGGAAGACGTGACTCTACTTTTCCCTAATGATTTTACTGTTCTGGGTATTTCATACAGTATTTGTTGTGACTGGCTTCTTTCACTGAGCATCACGTCATCATCTCATCTATGCTGAGGTCAGAATTCACTCTTTTCCAGGCTGAATAATACAGTCATGCAGTAAAATAATACATTTTACTGAGCATTCGTTTCTATCATGCATGAGCAATTCATTATTGAACAAGACAAACTCTTGACCCTACAGGGTTAGCATTTGAGTGTCTAAGAGAGGCATTCAACTTAAATATATAGATGGGGGGAGGGGTGGAGAGATGGCTCAGAGGTTAAGAGCACTGGCTGTTTTCCAAAGGTCCTGAGTTCAATTCCCAGCAACCACATGGTGACTCACAACCATCTGTAATGAGATCTGGTACCCTCTTCTGGCCTGCAGGCATACATGCAGGCAGAATACTGTAAACATAAATAAATAAATCATATATATATATATATACTATATATATATATACATATATATGAAACAGTCAAATAATGCTGTGAAAGATGCTCCCATTGATGCAAACAGTGTCAAGTCTGTTATGGGTGATCAGTCACTTTCTGATTGGAATTGAGGCTACAGGAAGGAATCCACATCTGGTACTGTCATCTTGGTCAAAAGTTCCTGGTTAGGGAGGTTGTTAACCCCGCTGGGGACTAGACAGCTGCTGTTTTGCTAAACGGAGATGACGTGCCTGTCAATGAACCGTCTAAACAATTCTGTTTATCCCCAAAGACCAGTGCTGTCCTTAGCTTTGGTCAGAGAAGCTGCTGTTTGCCGCCGTCAGCAGTAACTGCAGAGACTCATGACTAGTCAAAATGCTGAGAGTGACTGTTGAATGCTCAGCCATAAACGAGACATCTGGATTCCTCCCAGGCTCAGAGGACACCAGAGAAAAGAACCTAAGAGCTGGGGTGAGGTGGAGAGTTACAGAATACTGTCTTCCAGGCATGGCATGACTATTGCATTCTTGAATTCACAGTGGTTGAGTAAGACCTGGACAGATTGGGCCTGTCAACAGCAGAGGCCGGAGAGGCTCACAAGTGCCCCCTCCCCGAAGAACTTTAGGCAGTTACTGATTATGGGAGTGGGAGAGACGTTTTCCTCTGTTGTATAGTCCATCTCTGTAAGTAACTTCTCACCGACACTCCTGTAAGCAACCTTAACAAAGCATATTGGAGCATACATACAAACTCACAAATATACACACATACATACGTACACATGTACACATATTCGCATGCATACATACACACACACACACACACACACACAAAAGTGAAAGAGTTCGGAGAAAAAAGGGGACCAGCAAGTATGGGAGCGGGGAACAAGAGAAGGAAATGAAGGGTGAATATGATTAATAACATCAAGATACATTGAGCCGGGCGTTGGTGGCGCACGCCTTTAATCCCAGCACTCAGGAGGCAGAGGCAGGCAGATCTTTGTGAGTTCAAGGCCAGCCTGGTCTACAGAGTGAGTTCCAGGAAAAGGCACAAAGCTACACAGAGAAACCCTGTCTTGGAAAAAAAATAAATAAATAAATAAAATTTAAAAAAAAGATACATTATGTACATGCTTGAAAATGTCATATTGAAACCCATTATTATAGATATAAGTAATAGACACTAACAAATGTTTTTAAATATTTAAAAACATCACGAAGCCAGCAAAGCAGGGTGACGGGACAGAGAGTGGTGTGAGATGAGCAAGGAGAGCCCACGAGGGACCAGCCAGAAGATTTGTCCAGGTATAGAGCACACAAGTGTTGAGCAGCTTGAACGGGGGAAGATTCTGACAAACTCAGGCAGGTGACTCATGCGGCTTAGGAAATGAGAGGGGAGCTTCTACACAGGAAGGTCAGGAGGGCTCTAAGACGTGGGCTATCTCCTAACTCTAAGGAGAAGGAAGAGGTGCTGAGGCAGAGCCCTCTGCCAAAAGGGGGTGCCTATATGTTACACCCTTTCACTGACTCCAGTTCCCTCTCAGGTTCTCTGTGCCCCTCCGATACAGCTAAGATCCTAAGATCGGTGTCTGGATAGAAGATGGTGATTGCTTCACCTTCTCCTGCCCCCGGGGCAGCTAGCTGCATGACACCACGAACTGGAACTGCCCTGCAAAGTGCTGAGGGGAGGTCCCATTTAGGGGAAAGTAGAAGCTGGGCTGGGGTGGTGGAGGATACTGAACCAACAGACCAACTCGATGTCCAGTCAGACCTTGGGGACAGGGACTAGGCCTTGGGTGCTTCAGCAAGAGGAGCTAAAGGATGCCTGAGTGAGAGTCGGGGAGGAGGTCGCCTGTCGCTGAAAGCTTATAAGCAGAAGAGATGTCACATAACTACACGGAAGACCTTGCAGCTGGACATTTGAGAGAAAAGACTATAGTTAGACATATGGAAGAGCACTCAGTTGATCATGACGGCACACACTGTAATCCTAACACTTGGAAGATGGAAGCAGGAGGATGGGGTGTTCGAGGCCAGCCTTAGCTATAAAAGGAGTTTGAGGCCATCCTTGAAGCTATAAAGACCCAGCCCCCAAACAAACAAACAAACAAACACCAAGCAAACAAACACAAAACATCACCAGCAACAACAGCAACAAAGCATCTGCATGTTACGGCTTGGGGAAAGTGGCTGAAATGAGATTTGGGGAGGAACTCCCTCGTGCTGGATGACCCCCTCCTCTCCCTTCCATCATCTTGCATCTCTAGGAGTCTCCGTGGCTGGGACTGTTTTTCTCCGGAGCTACTTCTGCTTCCCTGTTTTTCTGCAGCTGGGCTGAGTCAGCCCTCCCACCTCTGCTAGGGAAATGCTGGAAGGGATGAAGGGAGAAGGGAGGGGGAAGGGAGGTGTGGCTGGAAGTGCACACACACACACACACACACACACACACACACACACATCTGAATCCATGATGCTAGTGCGGAACCCCTGCCAACCTCAGGAATGCCTGCTATCCCCAGGGACTTGTGAGGGGGCATCCTTGTCAAAGTAGGGTGGCCTGCAAGGTTTCTTCCTATCAGGCACGATGATTGGAATGCCAGCTGCCAGGGCTTCCTGAGCCTTTCCTGGAAGCCGAGCCTGGCTGGCTAAATCCTCACTGCCTATCAATCCACCAGTTTCTCACACTAGCCCTAAGTCCAGGTCCTCCCTTGAGTTCCTAACAGGGATTGAAGAGAGCATGGAAACATCAGACCTTGGCCACCCTCCCAATCAGGCCTCTGGCTCTGTGGGATAAGTATTGAGCCTGGGGAAGGTGGAGACCCGAGCACTTCCCACTGGAAGCTCGACAGACCCTCCTGCCTCGATTTAGTTCTGGGCCCAGAATCTCTCCAATGGCCTCTTTCTGACTCTGCCCTTCCCTCCTCTGCACCCATCATTCTCCCTTCCTTTGTCCCTGTCCCCAGGGCCAGCTGACTCCTGCCCTTTCCTCTTCCCCTATGCCTTCCGACTGTTGTGGTTTCTTTTGGGGACAGAAGGCGATGACTCAGCCCTGAACAGAAACAACCCTTCCAGAGACAGACCCCTTCTCACCCAGACCTGGGTGACAGAGACAGGTGGGGCCAAGTCACCTGGGAAGAGGCTGTCCAGAAGAGAACTGCTGCCTGCCCTGACTCTTTCAAGACTTTCCCTCAGGGGCACCTCAGCCAGGAGACGTGCAAGGGTGTAGGGAAGAGGGCAGCCTGAGGCTGCGGGTCTCCTGGCCTTAGACTGCTTAAGAGGCAATTACATTTCCTGGATGGGAAATGAGAAGGTACCTGGAGTAATATATTTAAAAAATGGCACTGTAGAGAGAGCTGAGGGGCTCTAGACCACCATCAGGTGACGCCAGTCAGCCAAGGCAGAAAGGCCTGTGGGATCCTGGTGCTGCTCATGGGATACCGGAGAAAGTTTTTAGTTCCAAATAAGGAAGGATTTATGTATCTCCAAGGACTAGGTAGCCATGACAGTGACTAAGCCATGTCTAGGTGGCAAGTAGCACCCAGCAACCACTTCAGTGTGTGGTCAAGGAGATACCAACCTCAGTCACGCTCCCATCCCAACATGCATGAGCTAACTGGATCTGCAGCCAACTTCCTCCTTGCATGGAAGCACTGGCTCTACCACGGGGTGCTCTCTTTCTTCGACACCCTAGCCTTCCTCTATACATACAGGTTGGAGAATCTTGGTGACAACCTGCCATCATGAACCCCATTTTACGGATAGAGAAAGGAGCTTCAGCATACCCACTGCCTTGTGGTCCCATTGGCAGAGCCAGGTAGAGCTAGGCACCTTTTAGGTATATCCTCACTTTTACACCTTCTTCTGCCCCTGAAGGTAAAGCCTAGGATTACTGCACCAGGAGCTCCTTGGTGCTAGCCCCTGTTGACACACACTGGATGCCTAATGAAGAGCTCTAGTTGCATGACAGCATGTCAGAATGAGCAAGCTTGAGCTCTGACTCCCTCCCTCAGGGGCTTGGCCCAGCTCCACTGCCCAGCTCACCTGCTTGTACTTGTACAAGAGCAGCAGCAGCAGTAGCAGCAGCAGAGACATGACAGACATACAGGCCACCACCACTGGAGTGAACAGGGACTCATCAGGGAGCTGCCTGGATCCTGGAAGAGAGGGAAAGAGAAATGAGCAGGCAGGGAGACCTGTATTCAGTCCCATCCCTCTGCCAGTGCATGAAAATCCTCTGTTGCAGGCTGGCTCAGTGCCCAGCCACTGCTTGTATGCAAACCCCAGATGTGGGACTTTACCACTTGCACCTGTGGGCAGAAAGGTCTGGGGGGGGGGTTATACCCAAATCCTCCTCAGCTTTCCTGTAGCTTCCATGTGACCTTAAGAGCTCAGCAGCTTTCTGAGTCTGAGACCAGCTCAGGGGCCCCGATCTCCTCTTCCTGACCTCTAATCCTAGTTATCTTAATGTAGTAGGAAGGACACAATTCATTTCCATGCCCAGCTAGGAGCTTGGATCCCTTAGTAGATGAGTGACACCAAACTAGGACTTCTCTAAACATTTCAGATATATATTCCTTTCAAAATAAAGGAAGGAGGGGCTTTGTTGCTAGTGGGTGAGCGGTCATGGAGATGATGGCTGGTACAGTGCCAGCATTCATCCCAGTGGGGCTTTACTACTTAAAACTGCCACCACCAGCAGTGACAGGTCATTCTCAGACAGCAGGGGCAACCGGTCTGCCAACAACTGCTCCAGATTAGTGACTGGAGGACTTAAGTGACATGATTCCTTGAGCCAAGCAGAAGCCAAGGGCCTGCCCTGTTCAACCTGGATTGAGAGCTTCATGGTAATTGCCAAATCCTAGCAGTTTAAGGGCCTATGGAGGCTGTGGGCTTCTGAGTGAGACTGGACCTGATGCAGGCTTCACATCAGCACTGGGCAAACCCTTGCACAGTGGCCCTGAGTAAGGACTGTGTCTCAGGATCGGGCAAACGCAGGGATCAAGGGGAGCTGGAGAAGGATGGAGAAAGCATCCCCTCTAGCTGTGGATTTGGGATGAGCCGTATTTCTTCATTCAGTTCCTCTCTCCCTCACATGAGTTCGGATGCAGGGGGAAGCAGGAGCCAAAGGACCAGACTAGTGGACCAGCTTGCTGGTCTCTCTCTGTGTCTCTCAGTCTCTGTCTGGGTGTCTCTGCCCCATTCTTTTTCCTCCCTCCCTGATCTTGCCCTTTCTTCTTCAGTCCCCAGGGAGGGACTCTGGACCTCTCCATGTAGCTATCTCTGGAGCTCTGTGGCTTAGGACTAGCCGGGGATACCCAGTGGTGGGACTCAGCATGGCTAGGATCTTCTCCAAGTAGGAATCCCTGGGTCGGGGGTGAGAGGGCAAGTAATCTCCACATGTCTGATGCCCATTCTGGCTGAGGAGCATGGATTACCTAGAGAGAAGGCCTTATGAGCCTCGGAGCTGTTCCCCACTTCATTGTGGGCCCTGCAAATGTAAGTTGTGTTGTGCTTCAAGGTCCCAATGGGCAGCTGGCTCTGAATGGTCACTTTGTGGAAGGGCTCCTGACTCAGGACTTCAAAGTGGGCATCATTCCAAACCTGCAAGGCCTGGGCTTCATCACACCTGGAAAGAACAGGTTTTGACTCGGGGCTTCAAGGTCTCCCACATCAGCATGCCTCTCCCACTCAAGGGTGCCCCGCCTAGATGCTCAGCCTACGGAGGGAAGCCAAGCCCACTGACCTGTTGGTGTGGCCCCTGCACTGCATCCATGTCACATTGGGCTGAGGGTACCCAGAGGCACAACAGAACAGGACATCAGAGCCATTCACAGGCATCCATGTAACACTGACCTCTGGGAGATCTGAGGAGGAAAGGAAGGATGGAGGTGGGCAGGATCAGCTTTAGGGGTGAGGTCTTTGTCTCTTGACCGACCACCTGCCCTGAGCCTGCTACCTTCACCTTTCCCAGTATACCCAACCCTGGGCAGCCTGTCCCTGTCACTCACATCGCAGGGTGAGGTCAAAGGTCACATTGTTCCAGCCTGCCTTGTTTTGTGCCATGAAGGAGTACTGGCCAGCCTCCAGGGGCTTTACACGGTTCAAGATGAGCTCCGATGTGTACCTGCAAGACAGTCAAGAGATGCTACTGTTGTGAGCTGGCATCTTGTGCAATAAAGTGGCTCATTCTTTGTTCGAGTTTCAGGGCACAGAGGCCTTGTCTGAGCCAGGTCCTCAGGAGTGTGCTGTTGAGACAGGAGAAACCACCTACCCCAGGTCCTTGACTGTCCTCTCAGAGCAGTCTTTGTTTCCCCGAAGGTTTATTAGAGATAATGTCTGCAAGGTCTGGGAGGTATATCATCACAAGTTTCTTCCTTCCTACCACTGAACTAAGCGTTCACAAGTACCATAACCCTGACTGAAAATCCCTAATGCGCTGTCCTGTCCCAGAGGATGGTGACAGGGACAAGAGACAGGACTGGTTCTGAGCTGTGTAGCTACAGAAACCAGAGGCCAAATGCCAATGCTATCATTGTTGGCTGTGTGAGTTTAGACAGACATTCAACTGCTGTGGTCTTCTTTGGCTCAGAGTGATTCTGATGGGGTTTTTGTTTGTTTGTTTGTTTGTTTGTTTTGTTTAATTCACAGGATTGGCTTGAGGGTTGAAGGGATGAGCATTCAGAATGCTGGACAAGAATCTGACTCATTGTAGGCACTTAATTTAATGGTGCTCTTTATTATGGAAAAGTCTAAAAATAAATGCTGAAGCAAAAAAGTCACCTTTGGCTGATCCCAGGTAATTTTCTTAGTCTCTAATGGATAATTTGTCCATTATGAGTGTATTTGTTGTTGTTTGAGACAAGGTCTGATATAGCCCAGGATGGCCTCAAACTTGCTGATACAGCCTCTAGAGCTGGTCTTGAACCCCTCATCCCTCTGCCTCTGTTGCCCAAGTGCTGAGATAATAGCCATCTGCCCCCAGGTTCAGCTAGTGAATGTATTATTCAGGTAATGATCATGGTTGTTATCTCAAATCCATCTTGGGGTGGAAGTCACAGTCATTTCCTACATTGGTATTGGACATAAAAAGGATAGGAGATGGGCTAGAGAGATGGCTCAGAGGTTGGGAGCACTGGCTGCTCTTCCAGAAGTCCTGAGTTCAATTCCCAGCAACTGCATGGTGGCTCACAGCCATCTACAATGAGATCTGGTGCCCTATTCAGGTGTACATGCAGGCAGAACACTGTATACATAATAAATAAATAAATAAATGTTAAAAAAAAAGGACAGAAGATGAAGCTAAGGGGTCCCAAATGATCTTGAGAACATGCACCCCCAGAAACAGTAGAGGAATGCACTGGGCAGGCTCCCTAGAGACACAGGGCAGGGAGATAGGACAGCTTGGCACAGAGGACTAATACTCCCATAGTCAGGGAAAGTAAGATGAGGAAAAGGAAAGGGATCCACCCAAGGTAGAGATGAGCAGCGCAGATGGGACAGGACCCATCATTTCTGGCTGAATATACCCCCCGACACCCGCGCGCCAACACACACACACACACACACACACACACACACACACACACATTGTCCTCGGGCTGACAGGCAGTACCTGTATGTGGTGGTCCTTTGGATGTTAAAGTCAAGCTTGTGCTGGTCTTCAAACCATGGCCCTAGGTAGGTCCAGTTATAACTCTGTAGGCTAGGGTAGGCGTCTACATTGACTGTGAGGGTGAGGCTCTCACCCACACTCACCTCCTTCGAGAGGCTCTGCTCAGAGGTCAAGTTTAAGTAGGCACTTTCTGAAAATCAACACAGGGAGGTCTGGCGTTAGTGGGGAGATGGCCTCTTTCTGTTCACTGGACCATCCATCCCTTGACCCAGGATCTGAGCACATCCATGTTCCAGGCTCACAGTCACCAGCCCCAGCCAGGACTCACCTCTGTTACCTATCATTCTACCATCGTCCATTCATCCACTCAACTGTCCAAACCCTTCCCACAACCTCCAGGACCACTCCAGTCTGGAATTATCACCTTGGAGCACTTGAGCTTGGACTGCTGGGATAGCCTCCTAACTTACTTCCTCCTCTTTCTCTCCCTATAGACAGTCCCCCATGGAGCACCAGAGAGCCCTGCTCATCTGCCACACCCAAGTCTGACCATGATGTTGCTTTGCTCAACCCCTCTGACTGTTTCTCACCTTCTCCAAGAAAAAGAGCCTAGGTCCTTACATGGGATCTCAGGGCCATTGGCCCCACTACCTGCCCAATTTACCTCTCTGACACCCCAGCCCCACTGACAAACTCACTCCGTGAATACAGCACACAGACCTATCTTAACAGCACAACAGTTGCTCCACAAACCGGAGCTCTCTTGCCCAAAGTGTCTGAGTTTGCCCTCTGCCAATTTCAAGCCTGAACACAGATCTGGCCAAAAGTTAAAAGAGCATGCATTTTTGTGCATTTACTGAGTGACTACTGAATGCCTGAACTAGGAAGCAGATTGGCTAGAGCTCTAACAGAGGGATGAGTCTGTCTCTCTTCCCTTTGCCTTGCAGAGTTCTAAGAAGTTCCCTGTGTGTGTTCCGAGGCCAGTGATTCATGCTTCCCTCCTCTCCTCCCCTCTGACGCTCAACACATGGTCCGTTAGCGGGCCACACTCCTAGACCACACTCAGAGCCCCTTCCCCCACCGCAGAACTGCTTTGTTGTGGGGTTCTCAGTCTGTGGAGTGCTACTACTTCCCTCTCGATAGCCAGGCAATGGGAGAGCATCTTACGGCCATCATTCTTCATCGTCATGGTTGGCACCCTGACCACCTTCTCCAGCTTGCCCTGCATCCACTATTGTGGCTGCTCCCGGCTCCCCTCCACCCACCAACAGGGTGAGTCTTCTAATGTGGTATTTGCTCACACGCTCTAGCAGTATGGATCTTACCAGGGCTGCTTCTAGGTTTTCTAAATACAGTCAATTACTATCGATAGCCTCATTTTCTTTCAGGTAAAGGAACTGAGGCACAAAGAGCTTGATCAACAATAATATTTGGCAGAGCCAGGTTTAATGACACCCAGAAGTGGGTGCTCCTGACTCCCAGTCCCCTCTGTACAAGCTGAGCCGTGTGGAGACCTCAGTCCCCCACTTTATAAACTCCACGACCTCTCACAAAGGTGGGATGCAAATTCTCCACCCACTCTATTAAGGCTCCTTTGCTACCTGGCGCCTGCCTCGTCTTCCCTCCCCCACAATCATCACTTACACCTCTCCACATCTCTGATGTTCTCAGCTGCTTTTGGTGTCTCAAAGATGCTTGGGCTCCTTTCCCTTGGGGCTCGCACATGCTGTTCCCTCTTCGAGATGTGCTGTTCCCTTCCCTTCTCACTGAGGCCCAACAAACTCCACCCTCATGCCTCCTGTCCCAGCTTGGAGGCCCCAGTGAGAGGGACCATTGGCATTTAGGGGTACTGATGCTTTCCTCACACTCACAGCAGGGAAGCACTGTTTGTGTGACCACGTGGCACAAATACCCTCCGCTCTCAGGAATGAGTGAGCCAGCATGAACTGCAATTGTGAGCCGCTGGGCCTTCCCAACACAGAACAGAACTTGTTAGCGTAAACCACCACCCACACTCTGCAAGGACTTGGAGAAAGTTGAAGTCTAGGAAGTCTCCTAAGATGGGGCTCCAGGACCAAGCCATCCTATCTCCCAACAGCCACGGGCCTCTCTACCCCCACCTGATGCTCACCGACCACCTGGAAGTTCATGGACTCCCAGTGTGTGCCGAAACTATTGCTGGCCACACAGTTATATTTGCCAGCATCTTGGAAGTCCACGGCATGGAGGCTGAGGGTCCGGACTTTTTTATAACAGTCATTTTGGAAGTCGCTGTATATAGGGAGTTCAAGCTGTAGATAGAAGGAATAGAGATGACATATCAAAATTGTTTAGGATCTGAATTCAAATCTGCCACCTTTAAAATGATGATCTGTCTGTGCTTGGCAAGGGACTAAACTCTGAGTCTCAATTGCTTCATTTATAAAATGGGATGAATACTGGTCCCCTGCCCCTGGGTTAAAATGAGAGTGGATAGACTCACACATCAAGGGCTCAGGGCTGGACCTCACATACAGTGCACCTGGGGTAAGGAATCTAAGAGGAAGCCTTTCCATTCCTTCCTGGGGATCCTCATCTTCCCTCTTACCAAAGTCTTTCTGAAATAGCCAACATGCCCCGTGCTTCTAAAGGAGACTAGGAATCATCATGCTGTAAGAAGTGAGTACTCTACAAACTGTAGCAAAGGTACAGGGTTAATCCTGAAAGGGGTTAGATTGCCATCCCCACCCCTGTCCCCAAGACCTAGCCGCCAGAGTCAGCTCCTGCTAGCAAGGGGTCTCAGGCCCCTCTTCTCCGTCCTCTGGGCCACAGCCATGTGTCCAGCCCAGAATGCTAGTTTGAAGTGAGGATGCCTCTGTGCTGAGAAGATGACAGACCTCTCCACGTCATCTCCTTCCCCTGGGAACTGACCTTGGTGTCTCCATGTTTGAGGAAAAGATGGAATTCAGGGTTCACGTTGGTGGCAGAGCACACAATCTGGGCGGCCTCCCCGCGAATCCGCACCAGCTCAGTGGGTTTCAATGTCACATTTGGGGGCCCTGGGAGAACTGAGGCCAGAAATACAACCCATGAGCACTTAGGCTCACTGGCACTGTGCCCAGCACCACAGGGTCAGCTACCCTGGTTAGTTCATCGCAGCTAGTCTCACAGTCAGAGTCCCACCCAGCACACCTCACCCCGCTTGCCCTGGAGAGAAAAGAGTAGTTGAAAGAAGAGAGAGAATTGCTTCTCCGCTCCACCCCCCATCACCCACCCCACCCCACCCCCGACCCCACCCCGCACCCATGGCTGCCAGTTCTCCTTCCTGCCTCCATGCCTGGACAGGTTTTTCCCACCCTACATACCTTGGTGCACTTCAAGACGAATGCCAATGGAGAGGGAATCCCTACCATCCACCACAGCTTTGCATTGATAGGCACGGTCATCAAGGAACTTAACCTTGTGGATAATGAAGCCTCGCTGTGGTGAGAAGGAGTAGGTCATACCCCGTCGGACCGGCTTGCCCCCCGCACGCACTAGCGAGACACCGGACTCCAGTTTGGGGTCTGTGATTAGGCAAGGCAGCACAGCTTCCTGGCCCTCGAACACCGTCACCTTCTCTGCTAGCAAATTCCAGGGCCGGAGTGGATCTGGGAAGAAGAGGATTCAAGGTGGTAACTGAGCATTTAGTGACGGGGAGGCTCAGAAGGCTGAGCATTTGCCCAAAGTCACACTGTACTGGGACCACTCAGACAGCATTCCAGGTTCCTTCTGTACCCTAGGGCACTTGTTGCGGTGTGACCTCAGACAAAAGACTCAACCAACCCCTGTGAGGCCCTGGAAAATGGGGATAATCATAGCAGCTACCTCACAGGGTTATTGTGAGGCCTGCACTAAAAATTGTAAGCAGTGTATAGGTGCCTGTTCACAGCCAACGCTCAAACTCACAGACTTGGATCTGGCTTACTATGCATGCTAATGCCAGAAGCTAGGCCTCCTGCCCACTACAGAGAATTTGGAGTCCTCACCTTTGACATACAAGTGGATGGTAGCACTGCCCCGCAGGGAATCTTCAAGCTCAGTACAACGATAGGTCCCAGTGTTTTTGAAGGTGGCGTTTCTTATGGTCAGGATGCTTCCGGGAGATTCAGGGTCCAGGGTCCAATGGGGAGAGATGGGGCCATCCCATTCCACACTGCCATTGCCCATACATTTCAGTGTCACCGTTGTACCCGGCTCTACAACTAGGTCTGGGCCACTGGGCTCGATGACAGGGGCCCCCTGACCTGAAGGAGGTGACAGAAGACAGAAGTGAGGCCTGGGAGGTACCCCTGCTGTCCCCCAGCTGAGCTGGACCACGCTCTGGCAGGAATAGTTGTGGTACTTGAATGAGTCAACACCACCTAGCCCTTCACTCAGCTCCCAAATTTGTTGACATCTGCCCAGGGGGACTCTCCTCTGAGACCAGCCTCCTTAGCCTCATGTGTAGGCTTTCCCACAGAGCCACCAGGGGCCCAGCCTTCTGCATCATTTCCCACCCCAGGAGAGGACCTCATCAATCCCATGTACAAAGCAGGCTGTGACTGCTTGAACCAAGCCCAGGGCCCCATTCAAACAAGCAAATGGAGAAACAGATGGCCAAGTTCTGACTTCCTTCACTTGGAAAAGAAGAAAAGACATGAGTTCTTAGCCCAGTAGAGAGAGAGGATCTAAGTGACTCCTGCCCACTCCTACCACTGGATGTCAGGTCCACGCACTGCGGGGTGACCTGAGGCCATCCAGCCCTCTCACTTTGTCTCCCCGCCTACAAATGCAGACGGGGTTCACCCTTCCCGGCATGTTAGGTTGTCCAGATGCCGGGAAGTCTTTGCAGCATCACCTGTGGCCAAGTAAAGTCTCAGCACGTCATGTCTACGAACGAGACTGCTGAGGGACCTACTCTGCTCTCACTTCTCCAGACCTGCTGGCTTTCCTGGCAGCCAATCTCTTTTAAGGAAAATTTGCTTGAAGGAGAAAAGGAGAACTTAAAACCCTTGTCAGGTCTTAAGGAAGGAGGCTAGCTGCGTCTGTAGTGTCAGCAATTTTCCCAGGCCTGAAATAGGGGTGAAGGAGGGAAGTGAGAACTGATTCACAGCCTCTGAGGGGCCAGCAGGCACCTTCGGCCTGTGTGGGCGGAAACACATTGCTGGCACCCGGCTGGCCCTGGTTTCCGCCCAGCCTCTGGCCTTTCTAGACGGGCGTTCTCACTTCTGCTTCCCTGCCCTCCTGGCCATCGCTCCTCTCCACACAGTGAGGGACTTCTGGAGAGGGGGACAGTGTGCTGGGTGCAGAGAGGCCTGCCTGTGTCATGGTCCTGTCTGCTGACCCCCACAAGTCGATCCTTCCTACTCCAGCTGGTGATACAGACCCCAAGCCAGGGCAGCCCCAAGGGCATCAGACCCTCAGAGTACTCCAGTGTTCCCTACAGCCCACTCCTCGGTGGGTACCCCTCCCCCCCCACACACACACCCAAACTCAAGCCCAGAAATGGAAAGTCATTCCTCCCAAATGAATTCAGCCTGGTTTAATGTCTGCTCTGATTTCAAACCCACTGGAAACACGCAGCCTATCTGCCCGAGCTTCCGATCAGCCAGATGTGAAATAGAGGAGAAAATACGTAGGGTTGTGGGTTTGGTTTCCTGTGCAGTGTGACTACCAGGAAGAGGGACGAGCTATTTCACCCTTGCCTGGGCTCACACGGACTAGGACTAGGGACCCCGACAATCATTTCCTGATGGGGAGATGGTTGACCCTCGGGGCTTCAGAATCTCTCCTGTCTGTGTGGGAACAATCCCAGTGTCCACCTGGAGGGCCGCAGAGTATGAAAGGCCTCCTGCCCTGGCCTCCTGCTCCCATGCAACATCACTAAAGTCCCTTTTGAACATGCCAGGTGGTAACTAAGGAGTTTAATCCTTCAGGTCACAGGATACCACCTTGGGTTCTATGACCCTGCTCCTGCCTTATCTCCCAGACACGTTCCCCCTCCCCTCCCCGAAGCTACTCTGCTCTGCTTATCTTGGTCTCCTGTCTTGACCTCCAGATGGGCTCAGGGAGAGGCTCCTTCCTGCCTTATTTCTTCCTAGCCTGTCGCCCTGGATGTTTACGCAGAACAGGGCTGACATGCTCCACATTCACCGCACGGCTTTCTCACTTCCCGCTGGCACAGTTGGCAGGAAGAGATGCCCACTCATCCCTACCTTCCCTTGGATGAGCACTTGATGGCCACTGACCCCCCCCCATACCTATCCATTCTTCATCTCACACGTCCCCTCTCAAATTCTCCCCTTGACCCAAACCTCCTCCTTATTGTACCTACATACTAGACTCTCACACCGTCAGCTCCAGGAGTCACCCCCTCCAACCTCCTGCACTCCTGACCACCAGTCAAAGAGAAGAGGCCAGTCTCTCTCTGCCTCTAAATGCTTCAACACTATTCCTACCGCCCCGGGAACACCCACGGCCCCACCCACCCCGCCCACTCACCAATAACCTGTTGGGCTAAAACCTTAGGCTTCCCACTGCCGCCGCTCACCTCCTCTTCCTTCTGGAGCTGGACATTGAACTGGGACACGGACACCACACACACACACACACACACACACACACACACAGTGTCCCACAATCGATCCTCAAGATAAAGACTGAATGAGCAGTGACTCAAATCCACAGGACTTTCTGGAGTGAGAGAAAGAGTCTTCTTCTTAAGAACGTGTGTGTCCTAAGGTATATCAATCACATTCTAACAGGAAAGTGCCAGTACACAAACCAGTGAGACTGGCTGAGCCCGGAAAGAGCCTTCAGTGGACTATCGTATCACCAGGGGCCAGTACCACCAGTTCCCCAGGGACCAGGGTGAGACGGTCCTTCCCCACCAAGTTGCATCTTCCTTCTAAATAGGCAGGTGGCATGGTCTGAAACCCGTGTGCCAGGTCAGGTGGAGCCTGGATGTGCTTGTTGGGCCACTGTGGGCCATTGATGCCAGTCCTCACTCTTAGCCTGACCCTCTCTGAGATGGTGATTTTGAAGCAGCTGCTACTGCCCGAGAAGTTGGGGGGTAGTGTCTAGGAAGACAACGGCCGGGGAGACCCTCTCTGGTCTTCTCTACCCCCCCCACCAGCATTCTTGCCTGCTCAGTCACATGCTTTCTCGCTGATGTGTGTTCACTTCCAAACCCCCTCCAAATTCCCCACCCTCGAACCCTGGGCCAGAAAGGCCAAACTCTTATCTTCCACCCTGATCCTTTCCTCAAGCCTTCCAAGAAAGGGCCTTTCTGAGCCAGGTCCTGCCTAACTAACCATGACCTCCTGCGCTGTCCGGCTGTGGGACCACTCAAGGAAGAAACTGCAGAAGCAGCCTGAGCAGCCCCAACTGCCGAGGTTATCTCACATATGCAAATCTCAGTCCTGCCCAAGACCTCTCAGCGTCTGTCTGCCTTGGAGGAGATTCCCAAGTGATTTCCTGTAGGCCCAGGAAACATCCGCGAGCATCGCCCTGGAGCTGCGGCCATTCCCACTCTCCCAGCTGCCGATGAGCAGTGTGGATAGTGGCCCCCGAAAGCCCCAGAGACATGCGCAGAACGCACTGTGAGTCAAAGGCTAAAGCTTAGCTCCATCACAGCGCTGGCCAGGCTAGTTCTACTCCACTCTCCCCTCCTTTTCTCTCCAGAGAAACACAAATCCGCACTCTTGCGCGAGAGAAACGAAGCAGAAAGTAGGGGCGTCAAGTGCGGGGCAGTGACGCTCGGAGTCCTTTCGTGGGCCCTCTCTGTAAAACCCCCATGAGCACCCCTTGTCTGCTCTTACCATGCCAAGCTGCGGCCAGCAGCAGGACCAACGGAGCCCCCAACTCCATGGTCTCCTCCTCGGGGCAGCCTGGGCTGATGCAGGTTGGAGGGTTGGTTGGGCACAGGGTTCCCAGCTGCTAGCTCTGTGAGGATCAGGACAGCTGAACACGCTCTTGTCTGCTGCACTGGCTGTCAGTCAGGCTTGTTTTCCTCTTCCTCCTCCTCGTTGGCCTGGTCCCTCTTCCCCCTTTTTTTTTTTTTTTCTTAAAAACCTAGGCTGAAAGGGAACTACAGAGTTTGGAAATAGTGGGTCTCTCTAGAAGAAAACAAAGTGTCACCCCCCCAGAGGAAGAGACAGAATGAGGCAGAATCTGGAGCGGGGCTGCATTTATCCCTGCAGGATAAGTCTGGGAGACTTAAGAAACCACCTCTAAGGAAACTGGAGAAAAATCATGCCCAAGAGAGGCAGCCAGTGAGTCAGTAGCACAAATAGTTTCCCAGACGACCAGTGAGTCCACCTGAGACATGTTCGGTTGATTGGCCCTAAATTCTTCTGACCTTCCTCATCTACCTTCCGGGCTGAACGCATCAAGATAAGGGTAACTGAGGAATTGGGATTTGACGGTGTCCAGTCTCTACAGAAGCGACTAGAAGTTTCCATTAACTGTCCTAAACCAAAGTCATGCTGGGTTCTAGAAATAGCAGACAATCACCCCAGGATGAGATTGTCCCCCCCCCCACTCCCCTTAGTGGTAGTGGTCACCTCATGAGAAGAAATGAGGTTACTCCTAAGTAGGAACCAAATGTCCTCTCAAGTCGTCAAAGCCGAGAATGACTCATTGGGGGCCAACTGGTAGGACAAAGCCAGAGACGTCATCGATCCGACAGCAGTGCCCCACCAGCAGGACCCCTGCCCCCTGCACCAGGCCCTTCTTGTATTTAAACCTGGACTCTTCCCCAGAAGACAGGCCCACAGATGCTCCAATTCCTTTACCACCTTCAGCCGTCGATTTTCCTATTTCATTTCCAGAGCAAGTGGTCAGACCCTGATTTGTTGACATTTGTCCTGGTTACCTAGGACTCTGGTAATGATATTACGAACATGAATTTGCTGACACTCAATCCCTGCAGTCTTTGTGCTCATCAAGGCTGTACCTTTTACAAACCATTGAGTTGACCGGCAGCTGGCAGCTCTTAGGTGGCTTCAGGATGGAGTCTTGTTACCTGAAAGACTAGAAGTTTCTGGGTTAAAGTAGAGGTTCCTAGAGGAGAACATGGCCCCTTACCTCAAATATTCATCTGGGGGTGTGGTGGGGGTGGTCTCTAGTCCTTTGTCATATCCTGTATAACCAGTCAGTAAATGTGTTTCCCAGAGTTCCGTGAGCTGCTCTAGTGAATGAAAGAAATCCATGGAGGAGGTTGTGGTACCTCTAATCAAGAAGTGGGGTAAAGTGGAGACTGCGTCCCTAAGCCCAGAACTGAGCTCTCTCCAAGTAGATGGTGTCATCACCAAGCAGAATGAAAAGGCAAGCTGGTGTCTGCGCAGAACGGAGAGTTTGTTTGACGTGTGGAGTAATCCGCTCCCACCACACACATTTGGTCACATTCTTCTGTGCTGCTAGAGAAAACAGGAGACCCAGGGTCTGTGGGTTTCTTCTGTGCTGATAGAGTTCAGAGAGGTCAAATGCCTTCAAGCTTGTTCATGGTCACACAGCCACCAAGGCGATAAGGGTGTAAGAACTTTCTGTGATTTTTTTTTTTTACAAGAAATCTAACTGTTCTTCTAAACTTCCATTTGAGAAGAGCATTCCCTTGCCCCTTTCATTTTGTATGTGTGATATATGTGTGTCTGTGTTCGTGTTTGTAAACATGGGTGTACGTATGTGTGCCAGTACATGGGTGTGGGTATAGTGTGAGTGGAGGCCAAAGGTCAATTGTGTCTGCCTCAGTGTCTCTTCATGTGCCTCCGTGTCTCTTCACATTATTGGTTAGACTAGCTGACCAGAAAGGCCCGGGGATCCTTATACCTTTGCCTCTCCAATGCTGAGATTACAGGTATGCGTCATATGGCCTAGCTTTTACGTGGGTGCAGGGGATCCGAACTCAGATCCTCATGCTTTGTGGCAAGCACTTTCCTGGCTGAGCCCCCACCTCAGGACACCCCTCACCTTTTAAAGACAGTCAATTTTGTGTGTTTTAGTTTTTTTTTCTTTTACGATTTTCCGCCTTATCTCTAAGTAGTATGGTTATAAACTTGTATCTTGAAACTGAAAATCATCTCAGTGTAACACTGACCCAAGAAAATGATCATGGTTCCTTGATAATTAGATGTGCATTCATGTAGGTGTAGACGTTCCCCAGGAAAATGTTAGTCAAAAAAATTGCAAGAAAATAAAAACTACAAGTTGAGTGTGGAGGCTCACGCCTGTGATGCTGGAACTCAGGAGAGAGAAGAAGCAGGAAGATTGTCGCAGTTGCAAGACCAGCCTGGGCTACATAACGAGACCCTATCTGAAAAAAAAAAAAACAAAAACCAAGAGAGAGAGGGGAAGTGTGTGTTTGTGTGTGGGGGCACAAATGTGTATATGCAGTGTATATACAGAATATAGATGCAAAAATCACCAAGAAGATACTAGCAAATCAAGTCCAATAGCAAATGCTATGCCAGCTAACACACCATGCAAAACATGCCATGGCTAAGTAGCATTTATGCAAAGCTCACTCAGAATGTGAAAACTCAGTGTAGCCACGCCACACTGATAGATCGAACACACAATCCCACATGAGTATCCCAAGGGGTAGAAAAAGAATCCTTGACAAAATCCAAAGTGAATTCGAGATTTTAAAAATTTCAACAAAGATGGAGCAAAAGGGAACACCCTCAGTGTGACTTGGGGCTTGTATGTAAAGGCACCACTTGTCCCATGGCTGGACAGATAGCTTTTCCTCCTAGATCATGGCTGACTCCTCCATGAGGAGTTCTATTCAAGACTGAGTGGGAAATCTTAGCTAGAGTAACCATGAAGGAAAAGAGACAGAAGAACTCTAAATGAAAAAGGAGAAAGTAAAATCATCTCTATTTGTAGATAACATGAAATACACACACACACACACACACACACACACACACACACACACATATATTCTAAAGAAGCCACAAAAATAAACTCTAGATAGAAAGGATAAATTCAACAAAGCACTCAAAACTAAGCTGTATGTCTATATACTAGCAATGATCAAAAAGGAAAATAAGGCAATTTGAATTTTTAATATTTGTTTTATTTTTAGTTATGTGCATGTGTGTAGACCTGTGTACACAAGTGCAGGTGCCCACAGAGGCCAGAGGCATCGGATCCTCCTGGAGCTGGAGGTACAGGTGGTTATGAGCCACCTGACATGGGTGCTGGGAACTGAGCTTGGGTGTTTTGCAAAGCTCTCTTAACCATGGAGCCATCTGTCTCTCCAGCACACAGTTTAAAATAGCATCAAAACTTAACTTCAAATGGACCTGGTGAGATGGCTTGTTGGATAAAGGTGCTTGCTGCCAAGCCTGATGACCTGTGTTTGGTTCCCAAGTCCTACACAATGGACAGAGAGCACTGACTCTTACAAGTTGTCCTTTAACTTACACACATGCATGCACCAACACACACACACACACACACACACACACACACACACACACACACGAATGAAAGCTGTAATCTACAACTCATTAACAAAAGGACAAACAATTCAGATTTAAAATGCGCAAAAAAAAATTAAGTAGACATTTCTCCAGAGAATATATACAAATGGCCAACACTTCTCATGGAAAGATACTCAGTCATACAAGTCACTAAGGAAGTATAGGCCAAAACCACAATGAGATGATGTGTCACATTTACTACATTGGTCATCATTTAAAAAAAAAAAGAAAGAAACGTTCAGAAAGCAGCAGTGTACAGTGGCACACGCTTTTAATCCCAGCACTGAGGAGGCAGAGGCAGACAGGTCTCTGTGAGATCCAGGCCAGCCAGGGCTACATGGTTAAGACCTTGTTTCAAAAAACAAAATACCCCCCCTCCCCAGAAATGAACAAGTATTGATGCAGATACAGACAAACCAGAACTCCCACACACTGCTCGTGGAAACGTAATATGGCGTGGCTTCTATGGAAATTAATTTGCTAGTTCCTCAAAAAGTTAGCATCAGAAGCTGGGCATGGTGGTGCACCCTTTTAATCCCAGCAGTCGGGAGGCAGGAGCAGGTGGATCTCTGTGAGCTTGAGGCCAGCCTGGTCTACAGAGTGAGTTCCAGGACAGCCAGGGCTACACAGAAAAACCCTCTCTCAAGCGCTACCCCCCCAAAAAGGTAGCAACAGACTTCTCATATGATGGAGTATTATGGTTGGTTTTAATGTCAACTTGCCACAAATAGGAATCACTCAAGTAGAGAAGCTCACCAGAAGAACTGCCCCAATTGCCTTAATTGATGTGTCCTGTCTATGGGTGGCACCTCCTGGTAGCAGTTCAGACAAAAGAGCGTGACAGAAGGAAGGCCACTCGCCTGTTGCTCCCTCGTCCTTCTCCCTCGCTGCCACGTTGATTGCTCTGCGGTTGCTGCTGCTGAGTCCTTCGTTATTGTCAGAACCCGCGTGTCCAGGCTTTCATTATGGACTAAGGACCAGCAGCCCTCCAGGAACCTTCTAGGCACCAGATTGAGACTGCTAAGGAGCCAGCCTTGTGGACTGAGCGACTGCCAGGTTGTCCACCTCTGTAGTGAGAGACAGATACTGTGGGACCATGTTACTGCTCAGGCTCCCAGCCTCAGGGACTGAGTGACTAGGACTCTCAGCTCTCAGGTGTGATTCAGTTGTTGTTACTATTTCAGCATAAGCTTATTTAATAAACCATATTAGTAAATCACACACACATATATATATATGAATATATATTCATCCTGTTGGTTCTGTTCCTCTAGAGAACCCTGACTAACAAACACAATCAGCCGTTGTACCCTTAGGTGTAATCGACAGAACTGAAAATAGGGACCCAAACCAATACTTGCATACAGATGTTCAACTCAGCACTATATCCAACAGCCAGAAGGTGAAATCAGCTAACAAATAACATCACCAGATGTGGCACCACCGTGCATGGACTATTACTTAGCTACAAAAGGAATGAAGTACCCATAGTTCAAGATGAACGAATCCCAGGCTGGCAAGATGGCTCACCTGGTAAAGGCCCTTGCCACAAAACTCAACAACATGGGTTGGATCCCCAGGACCCACCTGCTGGAAGGAGAGAACAGACTCCTGGGAGTTGTCCTTTGGTCTCTTCCCATTCAAACATTCTCTCTCTCTCTCTCTCATCCTCTCTCAATAAATAACTTAAAAAGCAATGAGTAAATATTGAGAATACAGAGTTGAGTGAAAGGAGCCAGGCACAAGCTTGAGCATACTACATAACCCCATTGATCTGAAACACTCGGAATAAGTGAGTCCACAGAGACAGTGGACTAGCAGTTGCCAGGGGCTGGAGGGAGACGCAGGATGAAACTGCTTTATGGGTGGTGGACCCTGAGTTGATGTGAGGGGTGAAAAGGCCATGGAACCATATGGAGATGCCAGACCTAAAGTGACCACTCAGAAACAAAGCAAACAAAAGCTGACTGTGGTTATTGCCAAGCAAATAAGTGCATGGTGGTGGTGATGTGGGGGGGGGGGGGGGGGGGGGAAGAGGTTCCTCTAGTGAAAGAATGGGATATAAACAAGAAACTTGGTTATCTACCTAAAAAGAAAAAGAAAAGATTGCTAAGAATGGAATAAAGGTGGCTAAAACACAACTACCATTTAATTACGGAAAAGACAATTGTCTAAGCAGGCTTTAGAGCATTTTAGGTCTTCGGGTCGTACGAATCTTGTAGCAACTCCTTCACCTTGGTGGTCACTGTGGCTCATGCATGGCGCAGATGATGTGTAAACCATTGAGAGTAACTGCCAACTGTTTTCAAAAACAAAAAAATAAAAAAAAAAGGAAGCAGTTTCCATTTGGTCCAAAGGCCACTGTGTGCCGATGTCTGGCTAGAGTAAAAATAGCAGTCATGGCGTTGTGCACAGGCTAGAGGAAAATGAACAACAAGAGTGTCACAAAGCTGCAAGGGGCACACTGCTGGGTGGTGTCGGTGCTGTGTTTAGTTCAACATAATATTGTCGAGGTAGACCCTTCTGAACTAAAGTCCTGCACTTGTTAAACCTAAGATAACCGCTGAAAACGGTCAATGTTGTAAGCCAATAGTGAGGCTAAACCAAAACACAGTTAATACAAAAGGAGACAGGAATAGACAGAGAAAGAGGACCAGAAGGGGCCGACAGAAAGGTCAGACAAGGTGGTGGGTTTAAAGGCACTGTATTAATTATCACTGCAAATGTAAGTGGTCTAAATATATCGATCGAAAGGCAAAGATGCTCTTCGGGTAAGAAAATCAAAATCAAACTTTTTTTTTGTCTACAGAAAATTCATTTTAGAGCTATTTTTTCTTCAGGGGTGTTGCCCATGCTCCTGTAAAGAACCCTAATGACACTCATCAGCTCAAACCCAAAAAGACAATAGCCGGTGTCCACTCCTGATCTTTAAAAACTCTTGCAAGCTGGGCATGGTGACTCACACCTGTAATCTCAGCACTTGAGAGTCTGAGGTGAAAAGATTGTAATGAATGCAAGGCCTGTTACAGACTGCTTCACACACACACACACACACACACACACACACACACACACACACACAAAATCTAAAAAAAAAATCAAACAAATAGTGATGGAATGAATACTTTCCTCCTAAAATAAGAAACAGGCAAGGATGTCTATTCTCCTTTTAAACACTGTACCAAAACGTAGTGAGGCGGGAAAGTAAACAAAAGGCACACACATTTACAAAGAAGAAATGAAATACCTCTGTGAAGAGATAAAATGAGTGTCTTCGTAAAAAATTGTTTTTAAACCTACAAAAAAAAACCTACTCAAACGAATAAGAAGGCTAATAAAATTAAGGACACAGAAACAAAACCAATGTACAAGAATCAGTTCTATTAAAACACCCTGGTACATCAAGAACTAGGCCAACAGGGGTGAATAGACAGAAAGAAAAAAAAAAAAAACAACGAAGAGCCTGGTATTTAGTTTTAGAAAAATGCTGTTGTTACTTCTGTATGAATAGAGTCATTTATTTTTAGAAACCAAACAAGTTTGCTAAATACACGGCAAGGGACAGAAGGCTGAGCAGGAACAAGATCACCTACCTCCAGCCGAAGCCACCGTTTCTAACAGCACTGGAGAAGCGTGACACATGCAAACTTAACTGCGTGTAGAATCTGTGTAGAATCCAAACACTGATGAAGACATAACTAAACGCTGAGATACATACCATGTCCATGGACTGGAAATTTTAGTTTAGTTTTTGTTTTTGTTTGTTTGTTTCTTTCTTTCTTTTTTTTTTCTTTTTTCGAGACAGGGTTTCTCTGTGTAGCT
>CABHPQ010002129.1:0-38802 GCA_902168405.1 Peromyscus aztecus
GGAGACCAGGCTGGCCTCGAACTCACAGAGATCCGCCTGCCTCTGCCGCCCGAGTGCTGGGATTAAAGGCGTGCGCCACCACCGCCCGACGTGTCTTGCCTTTTTAATCCTATTCAGAAGAGCAGCATATTGTCCGTTGTAGCAAGCACAGTGTTCATTGTTAAAGGGGATCTCTGGACACACACATTGTCCTACAATTCAACCAGGACAGAACAGTCAGGCACGTGGAGACCATATCTAAGAGGAAAGTGTGCATTGTAGGGGAACTCAAAGAGCAAGATGTTGTATATGCACGGGGCAGGAAGGACCCTGAAAGCAGTGAGTCCTGAAGGGGATCTGGAGCAAAGCGTTTCTACAGTGTCAATGGCGTCAGATTTAGGTTTGCTTTGCTGTTGCAGCCGCAACCGAGCTAAGGTGTCCAAGGTGAAGACTCTTGTCAAAACCACTTCTGAGCTCAGTCAGAAGTTTGGGATACTAAGACTAAACTTACAGTTTGGTTAAGGCAGGTTATTTATTAGTCTTACTTTGCACGTGAGGCTTATCCACAGAACTTAACCTTACCAAGGTCCTTGCTTGAATAGAACAACAAATAATTTAGAGACTTATCTGCCTCTAATCTAGATTCCTATTGACATTCTGTCGTAATAAACAGCTTCCAGGGCTGGAGAGATGGCTCAGCAGTTAAGAGCACTGACTGCTCTTCCAGAGGACTTGGGTTTAATTCCCAGGACCCACATGGCAGCTTACAGCTGTCTCTAACCCCAAGATCTGACACCCTCCCACAGACATACATGCAGGCAAAATTCCAATGCAAATGAAATAAAAGTAAGTAAATTATAAATAACAGATAAATAAACAGCATTCATCTGGTGGCCCGAGATGGCTGCTCAAATCTTAGCCATATCTGTTTTCCAGTAAATAGGAAGGAAAAGGGGGAAAGAAGAATATGTACTTGCCAGAAGTTACACTGCATTTTATTTCCCTGACTACAGCTCTGTAGGTATCCAGGTAAACATAAAAGGCTACTAAGGAAGGAGACACAGTTGGCAGATGAAAGGTCTTCAGCTCCTTTATATTAAATATATATATATATATATATATATATATATGGCTGCTGAGCATTAAATGTGTGCCCCTCCCACAAAAATTCATCTCTTGGAACCCAATCCCCTTCATGTAGAAGAAAAGGACTTCAAGGAGTCATTGGGACTAGATGAGGTCATAGAGGTAGAGCCCACAGGAATGAGATTAGTACCTTCATACAAGTCATAGGATAGCTTGCTTCTCAAGACTGTCTGATCTCCACCAAGGAAGGCTTTGAAGAGAAGTTGGCACTCCGGCTTCAACAAAGCCCAACCATGCTGGAACCTTGGTCTTGAATTCCTAGCCTGCAGAATTTTGAGAAATAAGTGTCTGTAATTTAGAAGCATCTAGTCCATGACACAGCAAAATTCATAAAGGAGTAGAACCAGTCCAGGAGAAAGGATTGTGTTACAGTCAACAGAGCTGAAAGGAGTGGGAGATCCAAAGATCCATGTAAGCCCTTTGACATCAGACATGGAGTTACAAGATTTGGAGTTTGCCCTGCTGGGTTTCAGTCTTGTTTTGGTCCAGTATTTCCTCAATATGCCCCTAGTCCTCCGTTTTGGAATGGTACTGCATATTCTGTGCCGTTGTGTGCTGGAAGTATGCAACTTTCTTTTTGATTTTTGATCTTACAGGGAGTTACAGTTAAGAGAGTATCTTGGCCGGGCAGTGGTGGCGCATGCCTTTAATCCCAGCACTCGAGAGGCAGAGCCAAGCAGATCTCTGTGAGTTCGAGGCCAGCTTGGTCTACAGAGTGAGATCTAGGACAGGGTCCAAAACTACACAGAGAAACCCTGTCTCAAAAAACTGAGAGAGAAAGAGAGAGAGAGAGAGAGAGAGATTATCTTGAAAAGAGACTTCGGGCCTTTAGACAGCGTTGAGACTGTGGAGGATGATGGGGACTTTTGAAGTTGGACTGAACGCATTTTGCATTATGATATGGCTATAAGCCTTTGAGAGCCAGGGAATGAAATGTGGTGGTTTACATAAGAACACCTAGCCAGGTGGTGGTGTCCCAGCACTCAGGAGGCAGAGGCAGGCAGATCTCTGAGAGTTCAAGGCCAACCTGGTCTACAGAGTAAGTTCCAGAACAGCCAGAGCTACACAGAGAAACCCTGTCTCAAAAAACAAAAACAAAACAAAAACAAACAAACAAAAAAAACATAAGAACAACCCCATTGGTTTATATGTTTCAATGCTTGGTCCCCAGTTGGTGGAATTGTTTGAGAAGGATTAGGAGGTGTGACCTTGTTGGAGGAGGTGTGTCACTCAGGGTGGGTTTTGAAGTTTCAAAAGCCAAAACAGGTCCAGTATCTCACTCTTTCTGCCTCATACCTGTGGGTCAGATGTGAGCTGTCAGCTACTGCTCCAACGCCATGCCTGCCAGCCTGTTACCACACTCCCTGCCATGATGGTCATAGACTCACCCTTTAAAGTGTAAGCAAGTCCTCAATTAAACACTTTCCTTTACAAGTTGCCTTCATAGTGTCCTGTCACAGCAGTAGGAAAATTACTAAAATGACCTGTATAGGAACTTCCCTCAGCCTGGGATTAAATACTCCATTTGGTCCTAATCCATCAGCATTGAGGCAAGCCACTGAACCCCTACTGTGTGTCAAGTACTGTACCAGGCACTGGGTGTACAATGTGAACCAAATAAGTGTCTGACCATGAGGAGTTGACAGTCTAGTAGGAAGGTAGACCAGTTGTCTGCAGCTTAGTCACTAATGGCAAGTTTCCACAGTGCTGCTAAGAGGTCCAGGCTGTGTAGGGAGTTTGATGCATAACATCTACAAGCTTAGTAACAAGTTTCCTGAAGAAGTGGCTGTGATCTCAAAGCTAAAGTAAGTATTGGAGGACAGAATATTCTGAACACAGCAAACACCACATGCAAAGGCACTGAAGTGGGAGAAGACAGATCCATGTCTACAACTGATGAGCTAGCTCTAACCCTTTAGCCACTGGCAGCCCATGAAAAAAAACAGTCATCACCATCTACAATCCAGGTCAGACAGTCATCTTGAAGCCCTTCAGTGACTAATTCACAGAAGTAGGTATGAAAGGGTGGTGAGCTCATTATCTACTTCTCCAGAACAACTTACTTCTCAAACTTTGCAGCTCAGAACCATGCGCTCTTATTACCTGTTTCCCTGGGTCGGGAATGTAGGAATGGCACAATTGAGCAGCTCTGGTCAAGGCCAACTTCAGAGCAGGCCAACTGTGTAATCACAGAGACTTCATACTTGGCTTAATAGTCGACCATTGCTGTCTTGAATTTTTTTTTCATTAACAAGGAGCCTCTATTCCCACTTTGCACCAGAACCCGAAATTATGCAGCCAGCACCAGCTGAAATCAACTTATCAGCCAGGGCTACAGCCATCTAGTAGGGAAGGTCCTACCCTAAGCTCAACACCGCCATGGTATTGTCAGGAAACCACAGTCACTGTCCACATAGGTCTCACAGTAGGGTATCTGTCCACCCAGAGCACATGATGGGACTGAAGAACTAAGATGGGAGCCAAGGGCTCCTCTAACCTGTCCTCGAGAGTTCCATCCCTGGTGCCATATTCCATCAATTCTGCTGAACTAAACAAGGGTACCAACGCCAGGATCTTGGGAACATGTTAGAACCTGACTATCACAGATAGCGAAAACAACCAAAACAAACAAAACAAAACAAAAAAATAGCATCGTTAGAAATGGTAATGAGAACTTAAGTGTAATAAAAAAAACCAAATTTTCATTCTATTTTTGAAGTAATGTGCCTGGTGTAGACAACAAACTCAAACTCTGACGGAAACCATGCGTTCATCAAAGGTCATGCATCTAGAACATTTCAGATTTCAAGTGCCACCTCTCATCAGTTCTAGCATATCATTCCTATAGCTCTTCTGTGTTCATTTGTATCATCCAAACAAGACTCCTGAAACTTGACTGACTCATAATTACTATTATTTGGTGCATGTGGAGGCAGGCATATGTGTGCCACTGACCACACTTTCCATCTTTTTTGAAGCAGGGTCTCTTTGTTGTTTTTCTGATGTGGATGCCAGGCTATCTGGCCCATGAGCTTCTGGGGATTCACCTCTCTGTCTCCCATGGTCATGTTCTTGTGCTAAAACTTTACATAATGGAACTGGCCTTTCTGAGTAACAAACTAGATGAAGACTTCCTATTTCCCCTGTCCTTAAAAACATAATTTTCATGCATTATTCTTGACTTTGAGAAGAATCATCTAGGCTGTCCCCTAGTATAATCAATTATTTCTTCTTTCATCTAAGTTCTTGTCTCTTTGGATTCATCTACTGGTTAACCTAATGTTTATATAAATCTCTCCTCTGGGAATTTTCCTCTTTTTCCCATAACAGGCAGAAAATAAGAAATTCAAATTTCTCAACTCTATTCAATGAAAGCCAAAAAGCAGAACTAGCCTTATTGAATATATGCTTATAGATGAATATAACATTTTAGGTAATACAGTGAACAACTTGAAAGATGATACAAATATTACTGATAAATTACATTTGTTGCATTGTAAGTGATTTCACCATTCTTTCCCTTTTCTCATTTTAGACATTCTTGGCATCATTGGGAATAAGTGAGGAGTCTAGGGAAATGCTTTTTCAATTACAACGAAGTGTGCTAAGACATAGGAAGAGTAAGATCACTAAGATCCCAATATGTAAAGTCTCAAATAGCAAGAAAGGACTCTGTATTGTGTTCATTTTCTCATAGCTGTGAGAAAACACCCAGCAAAAGCAACTTGAGGAAGGATGAGTCTGTTTCTCCTCACAATTGGAGGGAACACAAACCATTACAGCAGGAGAGGCAAGAGAGTAAGGTGCCTGGTCAGGGAGCAGAGAGTGATGCATGCTGGTATTCTGCTTGCCTTCTCCTCACTCAGTCCAGGACCCCAGCCCATGAAATGATGCTGCCCACATTTAGGGAGGGTATACCCATCTCAGTTAGCCCAGTGTAAAAACTCCTTCCCGGGCTGGAGAGACGGCTCAGGGGTTAAGAGCACTGACTACTCTTCCAGAGGTACTGAGTTCAATTCCCAGCAACCACATGGCAGCTCACAACCATCTATAGTGAGTTCTGGTGCCCTCTTCTGGTCTGCAGGTAAAACACTGTATGCACAATAAACACTGTATATATAATAAATAAACAAATCTTTTAAAATAAATAAATAAATAAATAAATAAATAAATAAATAAATAAATAAATAAACTCCTTCCCAGGCGTGCCCAGAAGCTTGTCTCCTAGATCATTCTAGAGTCTGTCAAGTTGTCAACTGGTACCAAGCACCACATAAATATCATGATCCAAGACTGTGGGAACCCACAGAGGTTCCCTAGTGAGATCTGAGCTTGCTTTACCCAGGAGGGCTACATAAGGGGATGTATTGACCGTGTGTGTGGTTACCAGGTGTCTGGAAGGGAAGTCTTTTGCTCCACCCCTTGGCATTTTTTTTAAAAGCCCTTTAGAAGAGACAGAAGGAGCTGATGGATTAGGATCCAGGCCCTCCCGAGGCTATCCTGTGTTTCTGTCTCTCTCTCCCCTCTATATTTCTATCTAAATTTCTTATTCCTCATTCCTCAAAAGTACCCTGGGGGAAAAGGTGGAGGCGGGTCCCCCACACAAGACAGGATGAGTTTTATTCTCTTTTGAAAATAAAGTTTGTCACTGTGTTTTGCAAGAGATCTAAAGATAAAAGTCAAGCAACATTGAAATTAAAAGTTAGTTAGATGTCAGCTGGAGAGGTGGCTCAGTGGTTAAGAGCATGGACTGCTCTTCCAGAGAACCCAATTCCAAGCACCCACGTCAGACAACTCACAACCACCTGTAACTCCAGCTCCATTTCTGGTATCTGTGAGCACCTGCATTTTTATACACATACCCACAGCACAGACACATAATTTAAAGTAATAAAAATAAAATACCTTTAAAGTTAACTACATGTTAAAAGTGCTTTTTCAAAAGTCACCTAAGATGTTGAAGATGCTTGCCTCAGTTGGTAGAGTTCTCGCCTGGCACACGTGAAGACATGAGTTTGACTCCCAGCACCTCATACACAAAGCAAGTGCCCAACAACTGCAGTCCTAGAACTTGGGATGTAGAAGTAGGAGGAGAAAAAGTTCAATGATATCCTTGGCTACACAAAAAGTTCAAGGTCAGCCTGGGTCACATAAAACACTGTTCAAAAAAAAAAATCCACTAATTGAATCCAATGGACCCATTAGCATAACTAATGGAAGAACTGGGAGAAAGAATACCACTCAGGTGACCTGAGAAGCTGAGGACTGAGTAACCAGGGCACAGGTCAAAGGGTGAAGTCTGAATCTGCTCTGTGAATGGCCAAATGAGGCCATCTGCTCCCTAAAGCAACAGTAACATCAGAAGACTCAACCCACCCCAGCTTTGTCCTCCACCAGAGAAGATTCCTTCACTATCTTTCCTGGGCTGTCTCCTTGCCAGAGAGACGTAGCCAACTGTTGTTCTCTTCAGCCCCCACCCCCAATCCTGACTGAAAGGGTGATTCGTCCAGTATTCAGCAAGCACCAACTGGGTGCAAGGCACTCATCTTGCATAATTCAGCTTCTATTCCCCATCTGGGACACTTTTTCCTGCTCAACAAGGCAGATCGTCCTCCACAGATATTGGCTGTGATGGTGCAGCTGAGCTAACATGGGTGTTCAACAAGGAGAAATGAACATAAATCTAGTAGTTTCCTACGAGCTTTACTTTTATGGACATTAACAGTTTACTTAGTGAACACTTACGATGTATGAAGTACCTTATAAGTACCTTATTTCAGTCCACTGACAACCTCATTATCCCGCTATCCCTCCCATCTTTCAGATGGGGAATCAGGAGTGCAAAAAGACTAAGTCAGTCTCCCATGGCTACACAGGCTCCAATGGCAGTATTGTCTTCAACTTGAATATGCCTGACCCTGTCACTGGCCTGGTTGGAGCCAGATAACCAGATGGACTTTTCTTCAGAGTCCCCCTAAGGACTCAGCTGGCACTAGAGGAAGGAGCCTGATTGTTCCCGTGGGAGCTATACTCCAAGTCAATGGAGCAGGGGGCTGGAGGTACGGCTCAGCCCTGGAAAACACAGCTGCTCTGGCAGAAGACCTGCCTTCAATTTCCAGCACCCACGTGACAGCTCACAACAACCTGTAACTCCAATTTCAGGGGTCCAGTGCCCTCTTCTGGCCTCCGTGGGTACTAGGCACACAGCACACCTGCAGGTAAAACACCCATGCACATAAATTTAAATTTAAACAATATTTCTAAGCCAAGTCCGTGAAGCAAATGGGTAGGGGCATAGCCTCTGGGCCAAGTGGCATTCCAGAGAAGGCTAGAGTCTAGGAGGTAGTGTTAACTATCCACAGCCTCCTGTCTCAGGCTGTGCTCTACGGACTCATGCCAGGCTGTACTCCCAGCCAAGGACATAGCCTTGCCCTGGGCCGAAGCACTCCCACTGGCCACAAGGATGCTGCCCCAACTCTTTGTTATCCCTCCCTGCTTCTCACTTCCTGCCCCCAGCAGCTGGGTGCTTCCTGTGGTCCTTGCACCCGCATGAGTGCCCCGACACACAATTGTCCACTTTCCTCCTCCCGACAGCCAGTGCTTCCTGTACCTGTGCCTCCAAGGGGCCGACATCTCTCTGGCCAACTGGCTGCGGACATCTTATTTCCTACTTTCTAGTTCACTATCCTCTCTTCATACTCCCCAGGTCAAAGCCTTGCCCAGGTGCCATTCATTATAAAGGTCATGTGACATCAAGGCAGAGAACTGCAGAGTGGTCCAACTGAATAGACTATTTTTTTTTAAATACCAGAAGGAAATGTAAATTAAAGGGAAATGATTTGCCCTTGCTGTTTCCCCACGTGCCCGGCATAGCTTCAAGAAGAATACACAAAAACTCCTCAGAAGGATTTTTTTTTCTTATACTCCTGCCTTTACCAGATGTCCTGTGCAATTAGACATCTGTCCAAAGACAGGAAAAATTTGTGCTTGGATAACTGTATTCCAGGCAGGAAATGGGACATAACAGTTGAGAGTTCCAGTTTGGGAGTTTGGCAGCCTTGGATTCCAATACCATCCATCCCTTGACTTGCTGGCTGATGCTGGACGAGTCATTCCACCTCCCTGAGCCTCAGTTTTCACTTGTGAAAACAGTAATTAAAAGTGCCTTCCTTAGTTCTGCCTACGAGGAATGGCTGTTATCCAAGGGGTGGAGAGGATGTTGGCGAGGGTGTGGAGAAAGGGAAACTCTTGTGCGTTGCTGATGAGCGTGTAAAATGATACAGTTGCTAAGAAAAACAGCATGGCAGCACCTCAGGACAATCAAACAGAGAATTACCACATGACCCAATAATTTCCCTGCTGGCTATCGACCCAACAGAAATGAAGGCAGGGACTCAAATCACTATTTGTACCCTACAGTGCATAGCAACTCTATTCACACTAGCCAGAGGGTGGAAACCATCCAAAGATGCAATGGAGGGTGAATGGAGAAGCAAAATGTGGTCTCTGCATGCAATGAATATGCTTCAGCCTTTAAAGGGAGGGAGATTACGACACAGGCAACAACATGAATAAACCTTGAATCAAAACAATAAATAGTCTAAAAGTCCATTGACTCCAGCTGTAGAATTCCCAGACATAGGAAGCAGGGTGGTGGCTGCCAGAGCCCGGAGAGAGAGGGGAATGGGTTTCATGGGTCTAGAGTTTCAAATTGAAAAGATGAAGAAGTTCAGGATGGTGGTTATGACTGCACAGTGTAAACTTACTGAATGCTCCCATTGAGCTGCATTCCAGAAAAAAAAAAAAAGTTTAAATAGTAAATTAGAAGTTACACATTTTCTTACAATAAAAATTATCATCCTTATAAAGGGTAAATTTTTGACATCAGTGAAGCAAATAACAGTTACTGGAACACAGCTGGGAGAGGAATGTCAAACTGTAGGTACCATCCCCATCTCCTCAGCAGCTACCATCCCCATCACCTTCAGCAGCTACCATCCCCATCTCCTCAGCAGCTACCATCCCCATCACCTTCAGCAGCTACCATCCCCATCACCTTCAGCAGGTACCATCCCCATCACCTTCAGCAGCTACCATCCCCATCACCTTCAGCAGCTACCATCCCCATCGCCTTCAGCAGCTACCATCCCCATCGCCTTCAGCAGCTACCATCCCCATCGCCTTCAGCAGCTACCATCCCCATCGCCTTCAGCAGCTACCATCCCCATCGCCTTCAGCAGCTACCATCCCCATCACCTTCAGCAGCTACCATCCCCATCACCTTCAGCAGTTACCATTCCCATCACCTTCAGCAGCTACCATCCCCATCGCCTTGGGTCTTCAGAAGGCTGAACCTGAACCCATCCAGGATCTACAAGTAGAAAGAAGTCAGGAAGAAAGTAGTCACATAGGAAACAATCAGAAACTGTAGGGGAAGAGTGTAAGATGACCAAATACAGAGGGAGTACAGATCTCAAGATGACGGGAAGTACTCCAGAAAGAAAAAGCTGGAAAGAGACAGGAGGGGAAATTTGAGTGGATGGTTAAGCCTGGAGGAGATTAATTAAGCAAATCTGGGGGCATTTACAGAGAGAACTATCTAAGGGTGGCAGACCCACCTGAACACGGGCCACAGGCCACACCAGCCCACAGAGCCAGGATGAAATCAAAAGCAATAAAGGAGACAGCCAAGCCTCACGTGCATTCTGTGCATGTCTGTCTGTCTGTCTGTCTGTCATCTCTCTGACTCTATGTCTCTGTCTCTCTGTCCCTGTCTCTCTCTGTCTGTGTCTCTCCGTCTTTCTGTATCTCTGTATCTCTCTCCCTCTCCCCCACCCATCCATCACCCAACCCCGCCACCATGATGTAAGCCCTGCTCTGCCACCCCCACCACATACACACCCATGACTGAAACCAGGAGGAAAATAAACCATTTCTCCCTTCCAGTTGATTCCCTCGGGTCTTTGGCCATGGTAACAATAAAACAACCAACCAAGAAAGAGGGCCAGTGCAGAGGTGCAGGTCAGATGCGGAGAGCTCTACTCCATATGAGTGTCAACTAGACAGAAAGAAGCTGGCAGCAGGAGTTTGTCCTGAGTACCATCACCTCTCTTTTATAGCATGAGACGTACTCAGACTGAAAAAACAGTTCCTTGTTTATCTGAAGTTCAAACCCAACTGAATCTCCTGTGTTTTCACTCGCTAAGTCTGGGCATCCTAGGTCAGAGGCCTGGCTCACCCTTCAGCACTGCAGATTGCAGGATAGTTTCATATCTGAAGATATAGGGACAGAGAAGAGCTGGGAGGTGGGACCGAGTGCCAGGCTTTACAGGGGGATTCCTCTGGCACAGAAATAACAATGTAAAGTAGACTAGAATAGGCCGTGGGCCCCAAAACTGCCACCCTTCTGGATTCTGATAGAAGAGGGGGTATCCTCACTCCATGGCAGAGGCCAGTAGCCACCCGATCTCTACCTGTGCCCTCTAAGTCTGGTCTTCTGCCCTGGGTCCAGCATCTTGGCCTGTGATGCTGCAGCCGTTCCCGTAAAGAGCTGACACAAATCCCTCTGAATGCAGGAACGTCAAAAGGGCCTTTATCCACATATAAAACCAAGCACTGCCGTTGGAAGACTAAGTTCCAAGCTAGCCTAAGCTACACAGCAAGACCACTCCACCCCCACCCCCCAGAAATATATAATTCTCCAGCCTCTGCCATAAACTGATTGAAACTGGAGTCATTCATTTTGTTTTGAGAAGTGCCAGGGTCGGGTCCCTGCTTCCCTCTTCACTGATTCCAGCTGCTGAGGCACATCAGTGTCCAGGACCACACACCAGCAGCCCCAGAGCACGGGGGCCTGGCAGAGATTAAACCCCAGGCGGCCGGCAGGGGTGGGGGAGGGCCCCCTTCCAGGGAACAGACTGCCCAGGGAACCAGAGAAGGCGGGTGCATAGGGAGAGGGCCGTCTGTGGGACCCGGTCCCTCAGTTTCTCAGGTCCGTCTTGCAATCAGCAGGGGAGGGGTAGCGGACAAAGCCACAGAGGAAAGACTCCCCCTCCCCTACTCCCCCCACCCCGCCTCCCGCGCGCGCTCAGCATTGCAAGAGATGAAACGTTCCCCTTTTTCAATCTAAACAAATTCATTGACCACACAACAAACCTAATCCCGGAGGAAGTCCTGAGGGAGGAAAAAGAGAAGGGGGGGGGGGGGGGAGTCCAGTTTTCACCCCAGGCCCACCTGCTAACGGGAAGACTGGGCCGAACTCACTGGCAACTGACTTTTTCATCAGAGACCTTGCGGCAAGGCTACAAAGCAGATAAGCAGCATGGCTGCCCGCAGCCTTTGCTCTGTTTAACACCGTTGGAAAGGAGCAAGTTTGTCTGTCGTCCTGTCTGCTGTCTGTCTCATTCAGCACTGGAGACCCCACAGCCAAGACACCTTGAGTTTCCCAAGACTACTGAACTGAGTAGGGGGGTGCACCCGGGGAGAGCAGGCAACCCCGGGAGAGCAGGCAGCACACCTTTCTTTGCCCGGTGACCCATTTTTTTTCAGGATCAGAAGCGCTGCGCCTGAATGCCTGGAGCTCTTCAGCTTATATTTTTCACCCCAAGTTTCTAAGCAAATGGGGGTCGGATATACGGTTCTGGTGACGATGTCCCTGTTCGCCTATATCTTTGGAGCCCACCTGTCCTCACGCCGTGGACAGCAGGGCTGGCCTTTCGGAGGCAGCAGCAAGGGACCTTCCTGCCAAGCACCCCACCAAGGAAGCAGGGTTTGTCGAGGACTAAAGAAAATTAGAGAGCGCAGAGGTCCATGAAGAAAGAGGCGGGAGCTTCTGATGATGTATCCCAGAGGAATGGGCCTGGGCCGGTATCACACAGGCCATGTGGCCTAGGTAAGGCTTAGCGGCCTTCTGCCTCTCTCACAGCCTCCCCCCCACCACCACCACCCCCACCCTCCTCCCCGCTTCCCTCCCTGTCCACTCCATCCCCTCCCCACCCCCAACGCTGTAATGAAAAATTCATGTTCAAAGCTTCACGTGAGATCTGATTTTCAACACTTTAATTGTGTTAATAAAAGCAGGGAGTGGGTGAGCCCACAATGCACCCCTCCGCCCACCCTATCTCCTCCTGCCCTCTTCCCTATCCCCTCCCTGGACTCCCTTGACAGGCCTCCCCTCTCCCTCCTGCTGTTCACTCTGTCCGTCCGTCCGTTTCTCTCCGTCTGTCCTTCCCTCCAGCTCAGGCTAGGCTGGGCCTCCTCCTTGCTCTGTACATATTCTAGGCTCTAGCAAAAGTTTCTCTTACTCCTTTAATCAAAGGGAGAACAATTTGATTGTGTAAAACACTGATGAACAGGGTATTTCTAGAGAAATTTTACTTTATTCAATACCAGAATATTCACTGCCTGCTAAGAGATGCACAGAATCAGAGCTCTGAAAGCCTTTAATAAACACAAATTAAATATAACCCATGTATTAGTTATTAGTGAAGAGGAAGCTTTGGGCTTGGTTGCTGATTTGTTATTATTGATGTCATTTGTTTTGTTTTCACAATGTTTTGCTAAGGAGCACAGGCTGGCCTTGAACTTGAAATCTTCCAGGAAAAGCCCTCATTCTTCAGATGACTAATACTTAACCAGAGTTAATATGAGCCTTGGCCAGACAGATACTGCTAAAATACAGAGAGGAGGGGAAAAAAAACAATACCAGCATTGTAAACCATTTTTGTGTACTGTAGTAAATGTTTTGGGGCAGGAAGGTACTATGTCACTAGTAAAAACAAACAAAAGTCTCATACTGCTAGAAACTCTGGGCATATTACACGAAGAATATAAAGAAAACGTTGAAGGATAGGAGCTGGAGATGTGGCTTAGCAGGTAGCCGTGCTTGCCTAGCATGCACAAGGCCCTGGGTTCAATTCTTAGTGGGTACAGCGGCACTTTCAACCTCAGCACTTTGGAGGTAGAGGCAGGTCATCCTGGGCTTAGCAAATCTGAATTCAACCTGAGATCATGAAACCTTGTCTCAGAAACCAAAAATGTGTTTGATTAACCGTGGTGGCTTCGGTGTCCACTTGATGACAGTTCAAGTTAAAATACTTCCTTAGGAGAAGGTCCATCACTAATGATCATCACTGCAGTAAATCTGTTCCGAGAAGACTTCAGGATCATTTTGCTGAGGGTGTAGCTCAGTAGTAGAGTGCCCTAACTTCAAACACCAATAACTCACACTCACACCCACCCACACTCACTTACACACTCACTTACACACACACTATCACACACATACTCACATATACACATACACTCTTACACACACACACACGCTATTACACACATACTCACACACATTCACACTCTCACACACACTCTCACTGTCACACACAAACTCACATACATACACTCTTACACACATACACACACTCTTACACACGTACTCACACACAATCATTTTAATTTGTTTTGGTCACTGTTTTATTTTCATTTCCTATCAGATTGTTGTTTTTGCCTCATGCTGTGGGAAAAGGAAAAGTCGTAAGAAAAATTAGAAAAATACGAACTCAACCACTGGTATGATTTGATATTATTTTGCAGTTTTAATATTTATTTTTTTAAAGTTTATTTTTTTTTTCAAGAACCTTGTTCAGGTATCCATTTTGTGAGGCTCGGCAAAGGGTAAGCCTAAATAAGATGCCAATAAGCACAACTTCACTGTGCCTCATCACATCATGCTGAAAGCACAGGTGAATAACCGGAGCCCTTCTGATCCGTCGGCTTCTACCCACACGTCCTCACGGTGCGTGCACTGTCTGATGTATGGACTAGATGAGGCAGGAAGACGAGCCACTCTGATTAATCATTCATGAGCACTTTTGTCTCTGTAGGTAGACTTCAGATAGAAACAGAAGTCCTCCTCTTCCTGCCCCCACCACCCTGAGGACGATCTGGAGGCTGCCCTAGGCTGAGCACCACTTGGAGGTCCTTTGTCAATAAAGCTCTTTGTTTCTCCAATATATCCCTAGATGGGATCTTTCCTGACACTTCCCCCCACCTCCTGCTGAGCCAAAGCTGAAGGAATGCCTTGCACAGTCTGCAAACTGTGAAGGGCTGTGCATCTGAGTGAGCGGCAGTTGGTGCCGTTGTATGCAGCAGGACAGAGCTTGTGGGGACCTTGCCCCTGACACCGCCCCACTACTTCTCTCCCCTCTGCACAAACACCCAGTAGGTCTCTCCCTCACCAAAGAATGTGTCCCTCTCCCTGTTCTTTCCCATCTCGCCAATGACTCTTATGGAAAGGAAGTCACAAAACCACTTCACGTCAAAGTCAGAATTTGAAGTTGACATTTAGATCACTCAAAATCCCATTCTGTTCCCCCCTCCCCACCCCCTGAAGCTGAGGACCGAACCCAGGGTTGACCACTGAGCTAAATCCCCAACCCCTCCCATTCTGTTTTTGAGTCTCCAAAAAACAAAGAATAACTGCTTGTTATATCATATGTTCCCACAAATGCACATAAGCATGTATACATGTGTCTACAGTCATGGATGTTATTAAATACAGGACCCACACAGACAAATAGCTGTTGTCCGGTCAGACAGACATGTCCCAGAAAAGTCAGAGGTCTACCTAGGCCTGCTCAGCCTCCAGCCCCTTTGCCTGAAGCCAGCACTTGGTGGTGGTGAGAGGCTGAAGGTGTTTGTGTCCACTGACAACAGTGGAGCAAAACAGAGAACAAGAATCAGGCTGTGTACTCCTGACTCATCTGTTCTGCCTCTAAGGGGACAGTGTTTAGTCTGCCCTTGGATCTGATTCCTCATTGAGGTGATAATGACCTAAACCCCATTCAGGGACCTTCTACACCAGCTGTTCAAGCTGGCGGGAATGAAGTTGGTGAGGAATTTATGGTCTTTCTGTATCTTCATGTCACTGTGTGACTAGGGACCAAATGCAAGTTTCAGAAATAAGAGTGCAGAGCAACACACAAAGCAGAGTCCCTGCCTTCCCAAGCGGGATGAGCTAAGAGGACAGGTTCCAAATAAAATCCTACCCTCCCTTTTGCTACCTACCTCACGTTATCTCAGGACATACTCTTAGATAAGGGTGGGTGGAAGGGCCTTGGCATCAAGATAAAATTATAACAATAATGGTGATAGCCGTGGAATCTATCTGTTCTGCACATTGTGCTAAGGCTTGTTCAAAACACTTGTCAAATATTGTGATGGTTTGAGTAACAATGGCCCCCATAGGCCCATAGGGAGTGGCACTATTAGGAGGTGTGGCCTTGCTGGAGTAGGCGTGGCCTTGTTGGAGGGCATGTGTTACTGGGGTCAATTTGACAAAACAACCAACCAGCCTAGTAGATGACAAATCAACTCAGACACAATATACCAGGAGTGCTAAACACCACAAAGAAAAATAAACCAAGGGGGAAAAAAAGGTGTAAATGATACATGGTGGGGAAGAGAAGTTGCTGTTCTGGATGTCTAGAGTACTCAGGGCAGCCCTCTGGTGACTTGAGCCAAGATCTGGTAGAAGAATGTTTCAGAGGGCAGGGTAGGGGCCAGACTTGCCAGGCTTTTGAACTCCCAATCCAGCATCCCCCTTCCCTACACTGCAGGACAACGGTATCCTAACCTAGCGGTGAGGAAATCGAAGGCCAAGCTTCACAGAGAAAGCCAAAGGGTGAACTTTGCTTACATCAATTTACATGAGGTTCTTGGGTTTTTTATTATTATTTTTATTATTATTAAAAGTCATGCAATATATTTTGACCATAATCTCCCCTCCCCCAACTCCTCCCCCATCTCCCTACCTACCCAACTTTACATTTTCTCTCTCTCAAAAAAAACCCCACAAAAACAAAAATCAAAGCAAACAACAACAAAATAAGACAAAAATGCCAAAACAAAATGAAACAAAAGGCCCACAATAAATAAGGAAATACATAAATAAATGTGGAGTTCATTTTCTGTTGGCAACTACTCCTGGGTGTGAAGCCTCCCCCCTCCCCAACCCTCCCACTCCAGTGTGGTTGATATACCCAGTGACACTACACTGGAGAAAACTGGAGGGTTTTTTTCCCCTTTTCCAGCCAGGTATCAACTGCAAATAAGTTCTTGGCTGAGGGTCGGACCCTATGTCCACTTCTCCGTCTCAGTGCTAGGTACCCATCTGGCTTGGACCGGTGCGGGTCCTGTGCATGCTGCCACAGTCTGAGTTCATATGTGTATCAGTCCTGTTGTGCCTGGAAGATGCTGTTTTCCTGGATATCAACCATCACCTCTGGCTAATAGAATCTTCCCACCTCCTCTTCCACATGGATGTCTGAGCCGTAAAAGGGGAGATGTTGGATGAAGACATCCCATTTAGGACCGAGGACTCCCAAGCCTTTCATTCTCTGCACATTGTCCAGTTGTGGGTCTCTGGGTTAATTTCCATCTCCTGCAAAAGGAAGCTTCTCTGATGATGGTTGTGCAAGGCACGGATCTATGGGTAGAGCAATGTTACATGAGCTTCTCAATTCTCGCACGGCTCTGGAAAATCCACATACACGAGTGATGTCTGCAATTCATCCAAAATTCAGGCTACATTGCCTGGATCCTGATTCCCACTTGATCCAAATAGTATGTTTATTAACAAACAAGCTCTTTACACCCCTACCCTCCAGAAGAAATTAAACTCCAAGTGGTACCAGAATTCCATTTCTCAAATTCTCCCATAGCAGGGACAAAACGTATCAGCCCGGTGGGTTAATAGGTCCAGGGACAGCCAACAGATGAGGCATGAGCCTGATTGGAAGCTGTCGGAGCTTACGCAGGAATGGGTCTGTCAGCAACGTACTTACCACTTCCCCGGATTCAGGAAAACAAAATGAGGAGGTTGAAAATCAGACAGAGAGGAATGGGAAGAGTGTTAAATGCAATTGCAATCTGTCTCTCCCCACGGTAAGGGCTTCGCAGTGTCAATAAATATGCAACCAATTAATGTAATTGCAGAGTTATTTACGGCGCCCAGCAAAGCACAGCTGCATCCTAAAAGACAAAGGTGGAAGCAGGTTGGGGGCAGGGGATGAATCTGGTTTTGGGGGAAGGGGGTTGGGGGGCGGTGTTTGTTTATTTTATTTTATTTGGGTTTTGTTGTTGTTGTTGTTTGGGGTTTTTTTGGGGGGTTTTTTTGTTTTTGTTTTTTTTATGTGTAGTTTTGCTAGTTGAGGTTTTTTTTTGCAGGGTTTCCCCTCCTCATCTTGCAGATGTTTCAGAACCGTGTGGTGTCCATGTGTCTGGTGGCCACGGTCCCTTGCAGTCAGTTTGCAGGTGTTCCTCCTGGGGGAGGGGGAGCCAGCGAGGGGGAAGCTAAGGGGGGAAGCTAAAGGTCCTCTGACTTCAAACTGTGACCTGACTTTTTCAAGGTTCCTTCCTCTGACTGTGCCTCGGTCCTAATCCTCCTGCCTTGACCCTTTCCATAACAACGCCACCAAAACTCTCTTTTCCTCCCCAGCCAGCCCAGCGCCGGGATTGTTTGGAGGAGCAGCTGTGTTCCCATTCAGCACCTCCTATAAGACAGGTTCTAATTAGAGTTATTGACGGGTTTGAATTGGCACAATTAGGGCCATCATTAATGGGGTCTCCATGTGTTCTTTTGAACAGTTTGGCCCTATTTTTTTGGTCCCAGGGCAGGAGGGGGTTGCGGCTAATGAAGTTGTAGAGTGTGAATTATCTCAGCAAAAGGAGGGCCAATGGGAACCACCCAGGGGAGGGGAGACACCCAGAGGGAAGAAAAGAAAGCAGTTACACATGCCGGACACACACATTCTCACACACTCATTTTCGTGTCTTCCTTTTGTGAAATGGCCCTTTCAGAAGTCATAGCCACCAAACGTGAGCCACTGCCCAAGAGGGGACTCCAGAAGCTCTGCACCAAACCAGCCAAGGATGTTTGTCAGGAGAATGGCCGTGCTACAGAGTGCACCTATAGCCGGGCTTCTATGTATGTGGACGGATGAGGGGAGCAGAGACCGATGAAGACAAACTTCAGTTACCAAAACTTCTGCTAGGGGCAGTGGCACAGATCTGTAACTCCAGCACTTATGAGGCTTAGGCTGGAGGATAGTGACTTTGAGGCCAGTCTGGGTTACACAATGAAACCTTATTTTCTTTTAAAAAAAAACCTAACCAAGGAGTCTGTGACCTTGCCAAGTCAGTTGTGGAGCCCCAGGGAAGCCTGAGCCATTGACCCTGTTCTAGGATGCATTAAAGGCATGGTTCTCAACCTATGGGTCACAACCCCTTTGGTAAACCTCTATCTCTGAAAATGTTTACAATACAATTCATAGCATTAGCAAAATCACAGTTATGAAGTAGCAACGAAAATGAATTTATGGTCGGGGGTCCCCACAACATGAGGAACTGTATTAAAGGGTCACAGCATGAGGAAGGGTGAGAACCACTGCATGAAAGCATTAACAATGTAGCCATGAAACCATACTATACCTGAGTTCACAAGATCTGGGTAGGAGTGGGGTTGGTGAGTTTTGTTATTTATAAAACTCAAGGATGTTGGTTAAGGGACTGAGCATGGTGGTGCACGCCTTTAGTCCCAGCACTTAGAGGGCAGAGGTAGGAAGATCTCTGTGAGTTCAAGGTCAGCCTGATTTACATAGCCAGCTCCAGCTCCAGCTCCACAGACAGGGCTCCAGAGAACGACACCGATATTGTGTTTCTCTAAGTTGTTCTGTTGCCAATTAAAGACTGGGTAGTCACATATTGGGGTGAAAACCTGATAAATCAAAGATGCAGCAGAGGAGGAACCAACTGACCTTCTCTCCACACTTCCCAGATCAAAGAGACCTCAAAACCTCCAAGTCCCTCCCTACATCTTCCTGTGTGTCTTCTCTATCCATATTCTTGGCTTCTGTATGGCTAATTCTGGTCAGCTAGTTAACTTTATTAACACAGTCTTGAGGTGTCATAGTGCCATCAAATGTCCCAAAACACCGTCTCAAAAAAAAAAAAATTTCATATTCTCATAGCCCCAGGGTCAACCCCCAGTTCAAAAAAAAAAAACAACTAAGCTTTGAACAGTTTACCCTGAGCTGCTCCGGGTCTCACTAACCAGCTTTGCTTGCATACACTAAACGGATTGTCAGTCACCTGTCAACGTAAGCAGATCACGTTTGGTAGAACAGGGAAACATCATCACACATCTCCATAGTACTACTGTTTGCTTCTTGGCATGAATACATTTATCTGTGAGATACCCCCCAAAAGAAAACCCTAACCTTTCACCCTCTGGTAATGCTGTTACCTTTCCTCTCCTGTTCTCTTTGAGGCCCTCCTCGACTCTGGGGGTTCAACCCCTCTGCACATCTTCACCCAGACACAAGCCCAACAGGATGCAGCCAGGAGGTTACTGATGACAAGCCTACCTCCTGACATCCCTGGCTCCTGAGGAAAGGACCTCCTGAGGTGCCTTTCTATCACGTCAACTGAATAGGAATAGGAACTCCAAAATAAGGACTGTAAATACATTGAAGCCCAACTGTGTAGGAGAAAAGAAAGCTGTTGAACTGAAGCAGGCCTCAGGTCAGTGTGACCCTGGAGCCTGTTGCTGGCTTTGGAACATTGGGAATGGGACGCTTCAGTAGGTTATAGCCACAGAAGGCTGCAGAAGGTTGGGGCATAGAAGGGGAGATATGGGGATCACTCACAAGTTGCAGTCAAAAATGAAAATCAGGGCATATGTTCTTCCCAGCATGGTGGGCCAGCAACGGGCTGCCCCAAATGAGGTCCCCTCCTTACTTATTTCAGTGCCATGCTCTATTTTGTCCTGGTAGTGCCCAGTTCCTTCATGCCACCTTCCACAGGATGTTCCTTCATGTTTTAGGCTCCTCCGGTGGCCAGCGCTGGCCTATGTGCCCTCCTTGGGACAGTCTTAGTATAGAGAAGTAGAGCAGACAGTTGGAGGGACTGTGTGTGTGGCCCCTCTCCACCCAACGGGGCCCCTAAAATGCAGACACACACCCAATTCAAAACGCCTTGCACTCTACACACCTTTGGATTCCGTGTGAAATTTAGCCTTGTCTGATTCCGACCACCCTTCTGCACATACGCTACAAACCACAAGACTGAAGTTTAAGACTCCAAGAGGCATCCCTATTGTTTCCCTAAAGCTTAAATTAACGAGCCCAAAGAAGGCTTGCTTGCCGGCACATGCAGCCTGCTGGACTGCTTTAAAACAGTGGCTCCCCCCAGGGGCAGCTCTCCCCCAGGGGGCCTTAGACAAGGTCTGAACACATGTTTGGGGGTCACACCTGAAGGGCAGAGGCCAGGGAGGCTGTCAAACATCCTGAGACACACAAGACAGCCCTTGCAAGAATGATCCCAGCTAGAATGTCAACAGTGCCGAACACCCAGCTTTAAAGTCCTAAGCACCTGGGTTCAAACTCCAGCTGTACAAATTCAGCAAGTCCGTAGGCTCTCCAACCTGGGTTTCCACATCTGTAAAGGGGAGTAAACATTGTATTTGCAGTTAAAGCAATCTCTGTGCTGGAGATGGAAAAAGATTCCTTAAAAAAAAAAAAAAAAGAGTCCACTCAAAGCTAAGCATGATGGCACACAACTTTAATCCCAGCACTTGAGAAGCAAAGGCAGGCCGATCTCTATGAGTTCAAGACCACCCTGGTCTACATAAAGAGTTTCAGGACTGTCGGGGCTATATAGAGAGACTTTGTCTCAAGAAAAAAAAAATCCACTTAAAGAGTGTGACAATTGGGTCATCACACATGAAGTCGTCCAGCCCGAAAATTGTTTTTGACACCTGGAGCTGTCACCTGCCTCCTTACCCAGTGTTTGGGACTGACGCCCTTAGAAGAACCCTTCAGGCCTCCTTGTCTTCCCTAGGGCATCTGGGCCTTCTGTAAGGCCAGCTGCATCACGGTGGGGTTGCGTCCGTCCACAGACCCACGGTGCGGGTGGACGTGGACGGCGGCCTCATTTCCGGTGACAGTGGACTTGAGCAGCCTGCCTCTCCTTTGGAACCGCACAGCGGGTCCAATGCCAATTAGATGAGCCTGAAAAATGAGTGTGCTCTCCGCTCTCCGGGGGAAGGCAGGGTGCCCCCAGCCCGGCCTGGAGTTGCTGCCCCGTTCCCCCTATTGTGCCTCCAACAAGGGCGTTTTATTGAAAAGAGCTGAGTGCATCTAATGCAGTTATCCGTGTCCACCCCATCGAGCCGTGGGCTGGGGGCGAGGCGCGCAGCTGCCGCCGCCTCACACGCTCGCAACAAAGGAGGGCGCCGTGGAGAATTTGCTCCCCTTTGAACGGCTCATCTGGTTTCCATTTTTGAAAGGTTCCCCAATCTTTGCTTCCACCCAGCCCCCACTCCAGTGAGGGGTAGGAGTTGGGGGGGGGCTACACACCTCGCTTTGCTCCAGCTGTGCCCCTGGGGGAGGGTTCCCCATGTTCCTGTGCCATCCCTCCTTCATGCCTGTGGGAGGAGCGTGCATCCCTTTGCATGGGCCGGGACCAGCTGGGCAAACACACCTGGTTTACCAGTGGCCTGTGCCACCTTCCCAGATCTGAAACTCAGTTTTCCCCATCTTTAAAATGCCGTGTTTGGAAGCCACCTTGATGGCTTTCAACCCCCAAATTGAGAGGGGGCAGATCTGTGAAACATTTGGCAAGTGCATAATAGAATAATTAAGACAATTTAAATAGCCTTTAATGTCACAGTCCAAAGCCAGCCCTCAGCTCTGCTGAGTATTTTCCCTTGGTCTTCTTTGAGCATTAGAAGTCATGAATAAAATTATCACTGTATAATTGGAGTCACATTGTGTATCTGGTTTTATCTCCTGTCTTTATTTATATCAGGACGTTTTTGTATGTTCATAGTCTTTGAAAATGTGATATTGTTAAACAGCTGCAAAATACGGCATCTTGGGCTTTACCATAACTCATTTAACCCGTTCCTCTGTCTTTGTTTTTTTAGGGTTGTTTCCCCCATTTGTTTAGGTGGTGGCCGTGGCTTTCTCCCCAATGCTACAATGTAGAGGGCTATAAAAAAAAAAAAAATCAAATCCTCAAGTGGCTTCTCAAATTGACAGCTGGATCTAAATCTGTTCCCCACTACAAATCAAAGGTGTGAGGCAGGCACTTTTGCATGACTTCCTAAGAGACTATGACAGAGGGAAAAGGTCATCTTGGTCTCCTCCCCTGCCTGACACCCCCAGGCACCTGCAAGATAGAAATTCACATTTGAATCATGGCCCCTGAAAAATTATAGCCCTGGGTAAACTATATAAATCTCAGCACCCTCGGTTGCAAGGCAGAGTCCGTCACAGCACCCTCGAAGGGCTGCAGCGAACACCACGCACACAGTACTGAGCGTGTGGCGGGATACAACGTACTGTCCCACTTACTGATGATGTGGCACTCGTCAACTTTCCCTGTCCCTCTGGCTGCCTTGTTGAGTAGGATGAGCCTCCCCCAGGAATGTCTCTTTCATCCCTCAGGACCAGCCCCTTCAAACCCCCTTATCCATGCATAGTCCTTACTCAGAAGGCAGGGCCCCGGGGAGATGCTGGGTGCCCAGGACATCCTCCAGATCTCCACCTGCAGCAGCCTTTGCTTCTGGACTCGGCATTGCCTCTGGCTCAAAGAAGGGGGACAGGGTAGGAGTGAGGAAGCTGTCTATGGAGGAGACCGTCAATCTCCTCCCTCGCCTTCCTTAGACCTTCTATTTATTTGTCCAGATAAGTGGTGCCATCTTTAGCAGCCACCACTGACCAAGTCCTCATCAGATGTTAGACCCTGCAAAGTGTTATTATGACGTCTGTGAATTATCAACCCTCCAGGTAACTGGGTATAAAAACTGAATCAGATGCTCACTCAAAGGACTGGCCTCGTGGCAGTCTGACCACCAAGTCCTCCTCTTCTCAGGACACTGTATGACCTGGGCTCTGTTATCCACAGAACTGAGTTGCAGAGTCACCTTCCTGTATACGCCCTGAGGAACCTTACAGAGTCAGGAAGGTGTTGATTCAAGGTTGCCAGATTTAGTAAAGAAAAAGAACAGGCCATGTACCTGGTTAATTTGAAGTTCAGAGAAACAGTTAATAGATTCTTAGTATAAAAAAATATATTCTCATGTGATATTTAAGATACGTTTAATATTCTTTATTATGGCAGGTGTGGTGGCTAATTCCAGCACTCTGGGGATAGAAGCAGAAAGATCTCTATGAGTTCAAGGCCAGCTTGGTCTACAGAGCGAGGTCCTAGCCAGCCAAAGCTACACAGAGAGACCCTGTCTCAAAAAACAAAAATAAATTCATTACTTATTTGAAATTCCACATTAATTGAGTGCCATGTGTTTTATCTGGCAACTCTAACTTGGGAGATATTTATAGTCACCAGATAACTGTAAACACTTCTCAGCCACCAGATTGCATCACAATCATGTCGTCATCTCTTTTTAAAATTGATTATTATGGTATGGATTCATGCTGTGTAGGGGGAGCACATGCGTGGGTGACTTGGGTATGAAGGTCAGAGGACAACGTTGTGGAGTCACTCCTCTCCTTTCAGCTGTATGTGGGTTCCCAGGATCGAACTCAGGTCTCCAGGGTTGCACAGCATGCGCCTTGGTTTGCTGAGCCATTTTGTCAGCCCACAATGTCACCTCCCTGAAAGCTCAGGGGTTAACTGACTTGCCAAGATCATGGGCTTAAATCTGAGCTGCACACAGCCCCAAGCCTCCTGAAATTGTTATAGAGCTGAGTAAAGTGCTCACTCTGACCCAAGGGAGAATCTGTGACTTCGTATACAAAATTGTCACTCACCTGCACTGACTTTAGAAAAATGTGAGCAACGTGTGCAGTTTTTCACAAGCAATACAACCAAAACCATCTCTTCTTTTAAAATACGTTAAGAATCTTCTGGTTATAAGTGACAGAACTCTTAACATCAACTGACAAGAAGGAATTGATTGCTCATGTCAACTGGAAACTCCAGGGGACCGTGTTGGTGGGAGTACATCACAGGGGCGCTGTCAAGATCTCCCTGGTGCTCAGAGTTGGAACAGTTTGAGCAACAGAATAATAAGGTTGGGTAGTAACTCAAAGGACTGGGCTGAGATGTGGCTCAGTTGGTAGAGTGCTTGCCTAGCATGCACGAAACCCTGGATTCCATCCCCAGCATCCCATGAACTGGTCACAGTACCACCTGTAATCCCTGGGAGATGAAGGTAGGAGAATCAGAAACTTGACTGAGTCCCTCCTTGGCTACACAGGGACTTTTTGGACAGCCTGGGATACATGAGACCCTGTTTAAAAAATAAGACATAGGTAAGGGCTGGAGAGATGATTCAGCAGTTGAGGGCACTGGCTGCTCTTCTAGAGGACTTGGATTTGATTTTCAACACCCACATGGCAGCTCATAACTATCCCTGACTCTGGTTCCGGAGGATCTGACTCTCTCTTCTGGCCTCTACAGGCACCAGGCATGGATGTGATGCACAGATATTCATGCCAACAAAATACTAAAAATATAAAAATTAAAAACAGACAAACAAACTAGGAGTCCTTATTTACATAAAAACAACTAAACGGATAATATTACAAAAGAGAGAAATTTCCCATTCAGAAGCATGCCAAACAGAGAGCCATTGTACCCTCAAAAGGAAGGAATATAATACCTATTGGTTAAAAATTGGACATTGTGTTTAAGAATGGGATGGGCGCAGCAGCTTCCTTCCAAAATACGGTATGGAACATTCCATAGGCAAGGTAACACCACAGTGGACAAATGGCAGATCCTCACTGAGCCATGTGACCAAGGCCAACATCAGCAGCAACAGGCCATGCTGATGTGATGTGGTAAGGGGACACCTTATATCTCTGGTCATCTTCCAATAATATTCAACTCCAGTCCACTTCTGAGGGGGATACATACAAACCTCAACTGAAGGGCATTCTACATTTCTGATCATCATTCATCAATACTGTCAAAGTCATCAAAAATAAGGAAGGCCTTAGAAACTGCCACAACCAAGAGGAACCCAAGGAAGCAGGATTGTGGTGGTTTGAATTAAATGGCCCCCAAAGGGAGTGGCACCATTAGGAGGTGTGGCTTTGTTGGAGTAGGTGTGGCCTTGTTGGAGGAAGTGTGTCACTGTAGGGGTGGGCTTTAAGGTCTCCTTTGCTCAAGCTTCACTCAGTGTGACACTTAAGCTTGAAAGATGTAGGACTCTCAGCTCCTCCTCCAGCACCATGTCTGCCTGCATGCGGCCATGTCCCACCATGATGATAATGGACTGAACCTCTGAACTATAAGCCATCCCAGTTAAATAATTTCCTTTATAGAGTTGCTGTGGTCATGGCGTCTGTTCACAGCAATAGAAACCCCAATGAAGACACATGATGAAGAGTTTCTGTGTTATCCTGAAAGGGACCTTGATACAGAAAAAGAACATGGGGATGGATTAAGAAAATTCAGATAAAAGATGGACTTTACTTAATAATAATATCCAACATCACTTCATTAATTGTGACAAGGAATGACACCTAGCACAATGTCTTAATAACAGGAGAGATTAGGTGTAGAACACCTGAGAACTATCTGTGTTCTCTCTGTAAACTTAAAGCCATTCTAAAATTTAAAAGATATGAGAAAAGGAAAAAAAAAAAAAAAAAAAACTATGTGGGCATCAGCTCTTGCAGAGGATCTGAGTTCAGTTCCCAGCACTCACACCAGGCAGCTCACAACTGCCTGCAACTGCAGCTCCTTGGGGACCCAAGGTCTCTGGCCTCCACAGGTAGCTGCATTCACATGCACACCCACTCACCTACCTCCCCCACATATACAAATAATTGAAAATAAATAAACATCTTGGGGCTGGAGAGATGGCTCAGAGGTTAAGAGCACTGGTTACTCGTCCAGAGATCCTGAGTTCAATTCCCAGCAACCACGGGGTAGCTCACAGCCATCTGTAATGAGATCTGGTGCCCTCTTCTGGCCTGCAGGGATACATGCAGACAGAGCACTGTATACATAATTAAAAGACACTGTATACATAACATATAAATAAAATAAATCTTTAAATAAGTGAATAAATACCATTTTTCTTAAGGAGAAAAAAATAGCCAGACACTTCAGCTGTCAGTAGACTTAGAGTTCAACATCCTCTCCCGACTCTGCTTTATCCAAGGCATATGACAGAGTATGGTGGCAGCGCCACCACCTGTATCCTCTCCGGTCAGAGGTCAGCAGGTCAGAGCCGTCATTTCCAAGAATCCTTGGACCTTGATTTTCCTGACTGATCACATGTTCAGTCACTGGGGCCCAAGGAACAAAAAGCCCCAACTGGTTTACGTCTGTTGTCTGTTGCAGCTGTGAGACAGAGACTGATCAGGGGAGAAGGATACACACAAAAAACTTGAGGGCTGTCACCCAAAGCAGGTCTGGTGGTCAAAATGACAAGTGTCTGACGCCAACGTCAACATTTTGGATTTTGTTTTGTTTGGTATAGAATCCCATTGTGTAGGCCAGGCTGGCCTGGAATTCGTTAGGGAGACTAGGCTGGCTTTGAACTCACAGTGATCCATCTGCCTCTGCCTCCCAAGTGCTGAGAGCAGTGTGCGCCAACACACCTGGCTACTCAAGTTTTCAACTTCAAGTTAAAAACTTGGACCTTACGGAGGGAACAAATAAGTAATCGTCCTGTAAACAGTGGTTCTCAACCCGTCATATGACCGACCTATGAGGGTCACGTATCAGATACCCTGCATATCAGATGTTTACATTATGATTCATAACAGCAGCAAAATTACAGTTATGAAGTAGCAACGAAAATAATGGTTGAGGGTCACTGTATTATATAACATGAGGAACCGTATTAAAGTCTCAACATTAGAAAGGTTGAGAGCCACTACCGTAAAAAAATAAAATAAAAAGACCACTGAACCAGCTAGGCTAAAGAAACACAGATTTGATATAGCCGTTTAAATGCATTTAAGTGCATGGTTCAGGAGTTCGGTTTCTTCCCCTTCTGAGCCAGTGGCCCCAGCAAGTGTTCAGAGTGAGCTTGGCCTCACCAGGCAGGAGAACCCCGCTGGGACACCTGCTGGGACACCCACAGTGACAGTAGCCTTTGTACTTTACTCTTCCGGCCTTGGGTTCTCAGTCATCTTCAGAAAGGTGTCCTGAAGCCAACTCATTCTCTTCTGTGAGTCTGACTCTCAGTCTGAGTGAGTTCTCTGCCAGGAATGTACACGCAGCTCCGAAGCTTTCAGAGCCGAGGTAACACCCAATCTTGAGGTCCACAAACTCTTCCCCACTGGCACCACCAGTCGGAAGTCAGGCTCCGCCCACTCCTTGCCCGCTTCTCCGAAACTCCTTCAAGCCCTCTACCTTGAGTTCCTCCTCCATTCTTTTTTTTTTTTTTTAAAGATTTATTTATTTATTTATTTAGTATACAGCATTCTGCCTGCATGTACGCCAGAAGAGGGCGCCAGATCTCATTACAGATGGTTGTGAGCCACCACGTGGTTGCTGGGAATTGAACTCAGGACCTCTGGAAGAGCAGCCAGTGCTCTTAACCTCCGAGCCATCTCTCCAGCCCTCTTCCTCCATTCTTTGCGCCATGGTACAGTGCCCGGGTTCATTCCTCTGGACCCCAATGACAATCAGCGCTGGAGAACAGTTTAGCCCCACCCTTCTATTGCCTACAGTTCCTGGGTTTCCTTGGGGCTCAGTTTGCTCTAGGGTTGTCAGACAGGACACATTGCCTTTGTCCCCAGAGAGTTACAACGGGACTAAGATGTCAAGAAAAATCTAAGAAGCTGCACATGAAGCCACCCCAGAGCTTTATGGAAGCATAGGCTTGGATTCTCAGCTCCAATGCCCTCTTCCAGCCTCCTGAGCACCAGGCATACATGTGTACACAGATACACATATAAGTGAGACATCCATACACACAAAACAATAAAAATAATAATTTTTAAAAGAACACAATAAGCCGGGCAGTGGTGGCACACGCCTTTAATCCCAGCACGCAGGAGGCAGAGGCAGGCGCATCTCTGTGAATTCAAGGCCAGCCTGGGCTACAGAGCAAGATCCAGGAAAGGTGCCAAAACTACACAGAGAAACCCTGTCTCGAAAAAACATACAAACAAACAAAAAACAAAAACAACAACAACAACAAAAAACACAGTAAACAGTCTCCACAGTCCATAACCTCTGCAGGAATTTCCTCTTTTGCATTCATTATCTTATACTTCAGTCTAGGGGTGCTCTGAGTGTGTTAGCTGTATCAAGCAGGGGGTTCACTCCTCTCCCACACAAGTTTTACTTTTTTTTTTTTTTCTGTAGTGGCAGCTTTGAAAAAGAGCTTTGAGCCTGACAATAGTGGCATACACCCAGCACTCGGGAGGCAGAGGCAGGCAGATCTCTTGTGAGTTCGAGGCCAGCCTGGGCTACAGAGTGAGTTCCAGGTCAGCCAGGGCTGTTACACAGAGAAACCCTGTCTTGAAAAACTAAAAAAATAAAATAAAATAAATAAAATAAATGAAACAGAGCTTTGAGTGCCTGAAAGATGTTCAAATATCTCTTGGTTTCTCCAGACTTGTCTCTCAGCAGCCCTCCAACTCCTCAGCACTCATCCCTCTCCCTCAGCATTTGCTGCCTTCCCCAAGCAGATCTGTGGTCAGTTAAAGAAGAAGTCAGCCTTTCACCAGTGGGAGGCCCTTCAGCTTCCACTACCCATTGGTTTTCTTAGCCTACATGGAGAGCAGACCCAACTCTGCCCCATGCTATACAAACCTGACAACTTCATTTGTCTTTAATTTTACCTAGCCTTGACTTTTAGAGACCTACAGCTTGAAGAGGGTAAGCCAGAAAACCCACACATGCACATAGCGTGAGGGGAGTGTGTGAGAGTGTGAGCAGGCACGGAAGGTGCCCCCACAGTCCACCTCCCAGGCCCTCTGGCTCTCCCATACCATTCCCAGGCACCTTCGGCAGGCCAACCTCCAATGCCTCAATAGCTCCCCAACTGCTGCCTCTAATCAGGTCTGGGAGAGGACCACAGTGGAGTTGCAGCTCAGTGGCTTATGTGAGAACAGCCTGGGGTTGGCCCCAGCGAGCAGCTCACACCTGCACACTCCATTCTTCCCTGCTGTTTACACATTGTCATCCGCAATTAATGCTTTCTAAGGAACTGTGGGGACTGATTGCCCCACCACCACACAGGGACCCCATTCGGAGCCCTTGTGTCTGCTAAATTGAGCGTGGGGCCCTGCGATTAAATTAAGGCTTGTGGCTCTGGCCCTCTGCTCACACTCCATCACTCCATCCCTCTCTGCCCCCATTCTGCCCCCCTCTCCCTCTTACCTCCCCCTCCCCCTCCCCCTCTCCTTTCACTCCCACCTCCCATTACTGGGCCCCTTTGCAGCTTGATAGCAGGAGGTGGGGACGGAGGAAATGGCCTAGTCTGTGGACTGGTAGGGAGAGTAGACATTCATTTAAATTGGAGATAAAAGGAAATGAGAGACCCCTTGGTGAGAAGGCTCAGGAGGAGGAGACAGAGCTGAAACTCAGGCACAGACAGGGCAAGTGATCCAGGGCCTTGGCTAGCTATGGAGGTATCAGTCTCTACAGTCAGGAGCTCAGATGCCCACAGCAGATATGTCTGGGCTTGATTCCAGCTCTGCCCCTATTTAGCTCTAGGATCCTAATTTGTGCTTAACCATTCTGGTTCTTAGTTTCTCTGTGCCAGGCAGATGACTCCCAACAGGCAATGAAGGGCCAGGCATCTTCAGGTGACAAGAAGCAGACCTTAGTCTTTGTGGCGTTCTACTTGGACTTGATAATCTAGTAGCCATGAGTCCATGGAAACTAAGTGTTTATGAGCCAGATAAAAGGCATGGACTGCCCGGCAGTGGTGGTGCACACCTTTGATCCCAGCACAGGGGAGGCAGAGGCAAGTGGATCTCTGAATTCGAGGCCAGGCTGGTCTACAGAGTGAGTTCTAGGACAGCCAGAGCTACACAGAGAAACCTTGTCTTGAAAAACCTAAAAAAAAAAAAGGCATGAGCTACATCTTGGAGTCATGGTTCTCAAACACCACCAGGAGTCAGAACCCACCTGGGGTATCTTCAAAACACAGATGCCACAGTTCTGAAGCCACCTTCAGCATCTGCATTTTAACAGGCGTCACAGGTGGGGCCAATATACCAGCCTGGAGAAACATAGGCAGGAAGGTGTTAGATGCCACCCCAAGACTTTCACAGTGGAAGAAATCTTGATGTTTGGGTTCTAGGAGGAAAACTGAGGAGCTTTGGATTAAAAGAAGTGTGAGCAACAAAATAAAGTGTAATTGTATTCATTAAAAATGTAACTAGGATTCTATACTAGTATGAATAAATGATAGAATAAATAATACAAATTAGAAAGAAAATAGAGATTCTCCAGTGCAGAAGAATATAAAATAATTTATGTAGGTGTTCTGTCCTGAAGAGAAAGGAACAACCAGGTAGTGGTGGCGCACGCCTTTAATCCCAGCGTTGGGAGGCAGAGGCAGGTGAATCTCTGTGAGTTGGAGGCCAGCCTGGTCTACAGAGTGAGATCCAGGACAGGCTCCAAAGCTACACAGAGAAACCCTGTCTTGAAAAAAACCAGAGAGAGAGAGAGAGAGAGAAAGGAACATATGCCAGGATTAATGGCACAAGCCTGTACTCCCTGTTACTTGGAAGGGGAAGCTGAGACTGAAAGGGTCACAAGTTTAAGGCCTACCTAGCTACATACAGAGTACATTCAAGGCCAAACTGAGCAATTTTTGAGACCCTGACTCAAAAATTAAAAGTAGAAGAGAGCTGAGGATGTAACTCAGTGCTAGAATGATTGAGTGTTTGCTTAGCGTGTACAAAGCCCTGGGTTCAATCTCCAGTATCTGTCTATCTATCTATCTATCTATCTATCTATCTATCTATCTATCTATCTATATCTATATCTCTCTATCTCTCTATATATCTATCTATATCTCTATCTCTCTTACACACACACACACACAGAGAGAGAGAGAGACAGACAGACAGACAGACAGAGAAGGGAGGGGGCAGTTGATATCCTAGTTTGCTTTCTGTTTTTGTGATAAACATCATGACCAAAAGCAACCTGGGGAGGAAAGGATTGATTTCAGCTTATAATTCCACATCACAGTCCATCATGGAAGGAAATCAGGGCAGGAACTGAAGCAAAACCCACTAAAGAATGTTAATGACTGGCTTGCTCTCACAGGCTCATGATCAGCTTGATTTCTTATATACCAAAGGACCACCTGCCTAGAGATAATGTTGCCACAGTGGGCTGGGACCTCCAAGATTAACCATCAATCAAGCCAGTTACTCACAGATATGGCCATTAGCCAATACAATCGATGCAATTCCCAGGTGACTCAAGGTTGTGTCAAGTTGATGGTAAAAACTAACCAGTACAGTTGGACTATCAGAGCAGAGAGACCAAAATACTAACAAGAGAAAGAAAGTGAGACTTTTTGACAGCAATGCTTTACACCAAAACACCCAAGAATGTGTGAACTATAGATTTTATACCCAGCTAAATTGACCTTCAAGTTGAAAGGCCACAGAGGAACTTTTAATAATGTTCAAGAACTTAGAATATGTTTGCTATGATCCCTTCCTGAAGAATACACTATAAAGTTAGTTTCAGAAAATAAATATAACTAGGAAGACAGCTACACAAGTACTAGTAACAAACACTAAGCATAATTTAGCTTTAAAGTTTAGAACAAATGATGGAGCTGGAGAGATGGCTCAGCAGTTAAGATCACTGGCTGCTCTGGCAGAGGACCAGAGTTCAGTTCCCAGCACCCCCATGGCAGCTCATAGCCATCTGTAACTCCAGTTCCAGATGATCCAACACCCTCTTCTGGCCTCTGAGGGCACTCGCAGGCATGTGGTACACAGACATGCAAGCAGGCAAACACTCATACATATAAAATAAAAATAAATTTGGTCAGAAGAAGAAGGAGAAAAGGGGGAAGAAGGAGAAGAAAGAGAAGAAGAAGAAGAAGAAGAAGACGACGACGACGACGAGGTGCCACCTGCCTTTAATCCCAGCACTTGGGAGGCAGAGGCAGGCGGATCTCCAGGTTTGATGACAGCTTGGCCTACAGAGTGAGTTCAGAACAGCCAGGGATACACAGAGAAACCCTGTTTAAAAAAAAAAAAAAAAAAAGACCAAATGATGGTTCTAAGTTATATAGGAGGCTGGAGCAATATCTCTGCAGTTAAGAGCACTGGCTTCTCTTGCAAAGGTTCTGAGTTCTCATTCTGTCCACACAAGGCCTAGCAGTGATAACTGATTCAAGAGTAATGAGCACTCACCCACAGAGTGAGATCTCTAAATATCACTCCCATTAGAAGGAGTTCTGAAGCAGGAAATGTACAAAACAAATCTGAAATAGTTAATGCTCCTAGATAATAAGAAAGCTAACAAAAACTACTAAGATGGTTCCCAAAAGACTCAGGTGCCAGTATCACATGCACAAGAAACGGACCTTGTGCACCTTCCAATACACGTGGTATGAGGTCGTCCTGAGAGAGAAGTGTGTAGCGAGCGAGCAAGTGAGTGAGTGAGTGAGTTAGGAGAGAGAGAGATCTGAAATGGGCCTGACTTTAAAAGAAGCATAGAAGACTGAGAGGCATATCGAGTAATAACAGTAGCTATGAAATCAGCAAAAAGTTTTAAAGAAACAGCTTATTCAAGAACAGAGAGAGACAGAGAGAGGAGACAGAGAAATAAAGGTAGACATAGAACTTATAGATTAGTAGCTGCTAAGAGCCATATTGAACAGTCACAGGATACAGACCTTTCTGAACCCTGATCCCAGTAAACTTGGAAAAAAACTGTAAGACAGTTAATGAGGTGTGCGTGTACTGGCATCTGACAACTAGGGGTAATTAACTTACTTGGGTGTAAAAGTAGTGTTGGGCACTTTGCTTGCAGGGCGTAAGAAAAATCAAGGTGGACTCGACCTGAAAATTTCCCCCCACTGGCTAGTGAGGTGCCATGAAGGTCTGGGTAGGTGTGGTGGTATTGTGTTCCCCAAAATATTGTGCACGCTAATAAACTTATCTGGGGTCACAGAACAGAACAGCCACAATATTAAACATAGAGGATAGGCAGTGGTAGTCCACACCTGGATCCACAGCCTGGATCTCTGTGAGTTCAAGGATACAGCCAAGCATGGTGACTCACGCCTTTAATCCCAGAAAGTGAGCCTTTAATCCCAGGGAATGATGGCAGAAAGCAGAAAGGTATATAAGGTGTGAAAACCAGGAACTAGAAGCTTTTGGCTGGTTAAGCTTTCAGGCTGTTGAGCAGCAGTTCAGCTGAGATTTATTTGGATAAGGACTCAGAGGTTTCCAGTCTGAGGAAACACGATCAGCTGAGGAACTGGCGAGGTGAGGTAACTGTGCCTTGTTCTGCTTCTCTGATCTTCCAGTTCACCCCAATACCTTGCTCCAGGTTTGTTTTTATTAATAAGAACTTTGAAGATTCATGCTACAGGTAGGAAAGTTACCAACGGTATCAATGGTGTTACCCAGCAGTGAACCTTACTCTGCAATACCAACTTGGCGGCAAGATATGCCCACCGGTGCAATAGTGGAGCGGAGGTTATGGAGGAGGGTAACAAACCACCTCTGGATGGATCTGAGACCTCCTCCACAGACAGGAAGTTGTGTCTAGTACTGCAAACCCGGTCAAGAGCCCACAGCTCAGGAGAGCACAGGCCTAGGGTAGAGCGACTGTTGTTCTGCTAAATGGATATAGTCTCAAACTGACGCCTGAATATTTATAATTGGCCTGAGAGACGGCTCAAGGATTAAGAGCACTGGCTGCTCTTCCAGAGGATCTGGGTTTGATTTCCAGCACCCACATGGTATCTCACAAGCATGTGCAACCCTAGTCCCAGGGGATCCAACACCTTCTTCTTGCTTCCTCCAGCATATGATGCACAGATGTCAATGCAGGCAAAACACTCTTACACATAAAAATAAGTTCAACTGTGTGTGTGTGTGTGTGTGTGTGTGTGTGTGTGTGTGTGTGTGTGTGTTTGCCCATAGATTAGTGCACCTCAATACTGGTCATTCCACCAGAGGAAGTAGATCATGTAAAGACTCAGACCTAGTCAATATACTGAGAATAAGCAGACAGGAAGTGCCCAGCCCTACATGGGACATCTGTAGGATGGGCCCACTGCTCAGGAAAAAAAGACAGGAAAGATGTAAAAGCCGTAAGACAGGGAGGCCTTTCACGGCAGCTGTGTTCACCTGCGCGAGATCAAGCAAAGAGACCAGCCAGTGTTCCAGAAAGCCGCAAAACTGGACTCCGGGTTGTAAGAATTTTTTTTTTTTTAATTTAAAAAAGTAGAAGACAAAGGCAGTGTTGGTGCACGCCTTTAATCCCAGCACTCGGGAGGCAGAGGCAGGCGGATCTCTGAGTTCAAAGTCAGCCTGGTCTACAGAGTGAGTTCCAGGACAGTTGGGGCTACACAGAGAAACCCTGTCTCGAAACAAAACAAAACAGAAAACAAAAACCAGACAAAAGAAGAGAAGAGAGTATGAGGGAGATGGGTTGCAGGGGAGGGGGTGTCCAGGGTGAGCAGGAAGGAGTTGGGTAGATATGATCAATGTGTACATGTATGAAAGTATGAAACTATCATACACGCGTACATAAAAGGGGCTGGAGAGGCAGCTCCGAAGGTAAGAGCACTTGCTGCTCCTACAGAGGACCCGAGTTTAGTTCTCCACACCCACAGGGCAGCTCACAACCATCTGTAACTCCAGTTCCAGGGGATCAGATGCCCTCCTCTGGCCCCTACAGGTTTCAGGCATGCCCAGGGTGTGCACACGTGCATGCAAGCGTGCAAAAATTTTAAAAATAAATCTTCTTTAAAAGAATAAATAAAAGACAAAAAAAATTAAGTGGTGTCGAGTTTTTTAAAGTCTTTTTTAACTTTTAGAGATGCCTAATAGAATATTTACAGGTAAAATTGGGATTTGCTTGAAGACAAGGGGGTAGAAAGGGCAGGTGAGATGCATGGAGCAAACTTGGCCATTGGTGGCATCTGAAGTTGAACAACAGGCAGAGTCTAATAAGTTATTCTCCTACTTTTGTATATATTTTAAATTTTCCATTTGAATTTTTTTAAACAAACAAACAAAAAAGTTCAGGTGGGAGGAATGTTAGACCACCTCTGAAGAGGATACTTCCACTGAAGCAACTATCAATCCATTCTAGTTAAAATCATAGTCAGTAGTGTTCTCAGGATCTGCCTATGTGTAGAGAGATTTTCCTTTGGGCTGCCAGCTCACAAAAAAAATGACACACTTATTATTAATTATGAAAGCTTGGCCTTAGCTTAGGCTTGTTTCTAACTAGGTCTTACGACTTAAATTAACCCATGCTTTTTAATCTACATTCTTCCACACGCTCGTTACCTCATCTCCATTTTGCCCATCCTCCTTTCTCAGCGTCTGGCTGGTGACTCCACCTTTCTTTTTCTCCCGAGCCTCTCTGTCCCCGGAAGTCCCGCCTAACCTCTTTTCCTGCCTACCTATTCGCCATCCAGCTCTTAATTAAACCAACCAGAAGGCACTTTGGCAAAGTCATATCTTCACAGTGTACAAAAAGATTACTCCACAACACCTATGAGCTTACATTTAGGCAGAGCTCTATCTATAACAGAAAGATGAGGGGCCACATACCCGTGACAGCTCATGGTCCAGGCCCTGGGTTCCATCTTTATCTTTGTAAATCATTTTGCCCATGTAGCAGATTCTGTTGCTTGATTTAACTTTAAAACTTGTTTGGTTCTTCTTTTACTTGTGTGTGTGCACATACTGTGTGCATGTGCACATGCCGGGTCAGAAGCCGAGGCTAGAAGAGGGCAGTGAGGGTCCTCTATCACTGTCAACCTCTCTCTTTGAGGCAGGGTCTCCTTCTGAACCTGGGTTCATGTTTTCTCAGCTGGGCTAGAAGCCAGACAGTCTCAGCAATCCTCCTGTCCTTGCTCCTTCAGAGATGAGGTTATAGGAGTTTGTGAGGATACCTGGCTTGCAAATGGATGCTAGAACCCTAATTTCATTCTCCAGAGCGACCACTCTTAACCACCAAGCCATTTCCCCAGCCCAGGTTCTGTCTTCTACGAGCTGTACAGCTGATATTTGCATTGGTCCACAATAGACTAATAATTTGCATAAGCTGTTGAATGCTTAATCTAATTAACATAGTAAACCTTCTTGAAATCTCAATTTAAACGATCAATAAAGAAAATACACAGTTGTTGCTAGGGGCATAGCTCAGTGGCAGAGCACTTGGCTCACACTTGGAAGATTCAATCCCCAGCACGGCAAGACGGAAAATACACAGAGCACAGGCCATGGCACCAAGTTAATGCAGAGAGAGAGAGAGAGAGAGAGAGAGAGAGAGAGAGAGAGATTTACAACAACAGCAAAAACACTGGGAAGCTTTGCACACGTTGTTTATATCACTAAATATATAAATCTCCCAGAATATGGAAAATTTAAGAATGAATTTCAGCTAATGAAAATAGTATGCAAATAGTATGCAAATGTTAGCCCTTGAATGTTGACCATGACAAACCAAGCTGGCTTCCCAGGCCCTTCTGCCCTCACTTCCACCTCTCTGCCTTCTCCAAGCTCCAGCCTCGGGAGCATCTTGGCCAGTGCGGGCAGCACGTAGCTCTGCTCCAGCCGTGCGGAAGCACTGATGAGCCTTGGCAGCAAGATCCAGCTTGTGACTGGCCAAATGAGGTCTCAGGGTCGGTCCAGTGTGAATTACTTGAACCATCTCCAAGCAGCTGAGGATACAGGTAGAGATGTGTGGAAGACTTGAAGAAGCCTCAGGCTCATTTTATTTCACTGCTAGCTCCCACCCACCCCACCTCCACCTCCAGAAAAGAACACATCCAGAGCTTTATATGTGAGTCCCAGGGAATATGAAAAATTGGTCAGTCCTAAAGGGACAAGAAAGAAGGAGGAAGGGCTCAGCTTGGAAAGGGGAAAGACTAGATGCAAGGAAGGAAGGTTGCTACATGGGTGCAGCTCTAGTGAGACTCCCTGCAATTCAAGAGACAAAGGAATCCATAGTGCTGAGGTACTAGATAACCAAAAGCAGTGGTTCTCACCCTGTGGGTCCTATCCCCTTTGGGGTCACATGTCAGATATCCTGCATATCAGATATTTGTACTATGACTCATAACAGTAGTCATAAAAATTACAGTTATGAAGTAGCAACGAAATAATTTAATAGTTGGGGGTCACCACAACGTGAGGAGCTGTATTAAAAGGTCCCGGCATTGGGAAGGCTGAGAACCACTTCACTAAGCATTCACCTCAACAACGAGTTATCCAGCCCTAAGCATCAACAGTGCCAAGACAGAGAAATGCTATGCGAGGGAGGTGAACGTGGAGGGCAGTCGATTGGCAGTTCAAACCAACTTTTTCTGCTCTGGAATGAATTGCTTTGTTGCTCCCTACCCCTGTTTTCATATTTGTAAAGTTGGACTAATAGAAATTATTTCACAAGGTTGTTTGGGAGAAATTAAAGAGAACTCAATAGATACAAATTCCCAGCACGCAGCAGGTCCTCAGTAAATAAAAGGGGTCCTTTAATGAGGAAGGGAGAAAGCCATGTTCTTAAAGGAATGACTAAATTAAATAGTCTTGGAGCTTAGAAGAGAATGTTTGAGGTACGCAGTCAAGAGACATGTATCATTTCAGAACTACTCTGGATAAAAGATTAAAAGAGATGGATGGATGGGCAGAGAGTGTAGACACAAGAAAAAAATCTGCAAAAAGCTGTTTATCCAGAGAACATTAACTGGTTAAAGTTGAGTTGTACTTAGAATAGACTGTTCTATTTTCTGGCATTGACTCTCCATCTCAAAACATCATCCCTGCTCCTTCCTTTGCACACCATTTACAGTCCCTAGAGAAATCCATCTGTGGGGCCATGCCGCCCTCTAGTGGCAGAATTGGTAAGGGCCGCTAAGAGTTACGTTCCTTGGCATGTAATCATTTATTTAACAGCATCCACGGTGGAGCTACAGGGAACATAGAGACAGACCAATCCATACTCCTTCCCAGAGCCACATGGAGACAGGGTGTCTTAGTTAGGGTTTCTATTGCTGTGAAGAGACACCATGACCACATCAACTCCTAAACGACAACATTTTATTTAGTCCGTTATCATCATGGCAAAGCACGCAGGTACCTGGGCGTTCCACGTCTGGACCAGTAGGCATCAGGAAGTGACACATTTCTTCCAACAACACCACATCTACCCCAACAAGGGGCCACATCTCCTAAGAGTGACACCCCCTGTGAGCCTCTGGGGACCACTTTCTTTCAAACCACCACACTCACTCCTGGCCCCCATATGATATAGTAGCCGTATCATAATGCAAATGCATTCAGTCCAGCTTCAAAAGTCCCTACAGTCTATAACAGTCTCAAACTTGTTTAAAAGTCCACAGTCTTGGGGCTGGGGATTTAGCTCAGTGATAGAGCGCTTGCCTAGCGCAAGGCCCTGGGTTCAGTCCTCAGCTCCAGAAAAAAGAAAGAAGAAAGAAAGAAAGAA
>CABHPQ010002130.1:0-11341 GCA_902168405.1 Peromyscus aztecus
CTCATTGCATGAGTTGGCTGTTTGAAACCTGGGGCTTATGCAGGGTCGCTTGGTTCAGTCTGGGAGGAGGGGACTGGCCCTGCCTGGACTGAGTCTACCAGGTTGATCTCAGTACTCCTTGAGGGAGGCTTTTGCCCTGGAGGAGGTGGGAATGGGGGGACCCTGGGGGGAAGGGGAGGAGGGTGGGAGGGGGGAGAACAAGGGAATCCGTGGCTGATATGTGGAACTGAATGGTATTGTAAAATAAAATTAAAAAAAAAATGAAAAAAGAGTAACATTTTAGGACATACTTGTTTGATAGCATTTTTTACAGTTAATATCAATAGCATAGAGAAGCTACATTGTATTGAGATATTTAAGCTCAAAAATATTAACATACTACATAACAGACTCTAAACAAGTAGAAGAGCCAAAAACAGAAGTAAGTTCTTTATATTATCAAAGTCTACATATTTTCATGATAATGATTATATTGTGAATGCTTTTTCAATAATTAAAGATACAATATGTGTATGAGTTAAAATTTTATTTTTCTTTTTGATCATTTTAACATGAGTTATATTTTCACAAAAGCAAAACTCCTGTCATATGCTACCCTTCATTTCCCATAGGGCCTCATGAGCAATTAAGCCATGCACTCAAAAATTAGTATTAATTTATCTAATGTGTTGTGTTACTAGGGAAGCCTAAAGTAGCACTAAGTAACATGATTGTACTTAAACATAAACTTTTTTCTTAGGCTGTAATGCCTTTTAACTGTTTTTCCTATTTTTTTCTTTAACAAACTGTTATAGAAACATAAAATATTATTTTCAGAGAGAAAGGAAAAGAAGTTGCAGATGGTAATTTACAATGAAAGCCATTTATCATTCTGGGGTAATTAAAATTATGCAGCTTTTTCTCATTAGCTTTTTCTTCAAACTTAGTTTCTATTGATTTTTGTCTGAGATAATTGAAGAAAATTATTACTAATTTTATGTACTCTTGAGTACTGTTCTTAAACCAAGGCCTAATTGCTAAATTTTAGCTTCTCTGTTCATCAAATTCACCTGGCTTGCCATTATTTTTCTCTGTGGCAATTAGGCTCAGTCCAATATTATCAATTTATCTTAAAGACTCAGGGAAAGTTCTCAGGCTAATTTTTCTGTTCTTCATCTGATAAATGAAGCTAAGCATTTAACTCGACCTCTAACTTAAGAACACTGTCGTTGCATACAGCCTCTCAGCAGCACCTAAGATGACTAGTGAGCACTATGAAACACTCATTCCTGGCAGTGTTCCTAACAGCAGGAGTGTGTACCTAGCTCATCAAAGGTCCTCAGTTCTTCCAAACACTCAGGAATTCTAGAGACTCTGTACTGGGAGTAGAAATCATACAGCTCCTGAATGGGGTTCTTCCTCACAGTTGCCAGGCCTGCCTTCCACCATTAGGTAACATTTATAGTGGCTGGGGAGAAAACACTCCGAGAAAAGTCCATTGTAACAGGTAATAGCATTCCCATATACTGAATCACTTTTCCAAAGTTATTTTGATTAGAGTTCCTACATTTTGTAGTTTACATTCAAATTTATGTGATTTTTTTTTTAAAGTCTTTTTTTTCTGGTATGGGTTTACAAGCTTCATCCCTTCTGGCTGGTTTTCATCATGCTTGAAGTTGTTATGCAAGGTACTGGACAAGCAAAGTAGTCATCTACCTTATCTACCTGTGAACTCTACAAACTAACAACAACTGGCCTTGCAAGATGTGGAGTCAGGTGAATGAGATCAAAACATACACAAAACTTTAAACTCTCAAGGAATGAGTGTTTTACAAATTAAAACTGTCAACTGTTATGCTGATGTTGCTATATTAAATGTAAAGTGGTAACTTACTAGCTTTCTAATAAAGTATCTTCATGGCCTTTTTAACTTTTAATAAAGGGACACTTATTCATAAAACAGTAGCTATTGATATTTCTGGAAAGAAAAGAGAATCTTAATCAGATGTATTGTATTCATGGTACAATGTCAGAAAAGTGTTCTAAGGGGTCTTCATCTTTCTTCCCTCAAGTATAATGAAAGGGAGAAGTCTGTTTTGCTTCTATAACTAATATTTAAAAGAAAATTGGACTTGTGAATTCTGTGTAGAAACTGCAGGGATTTTCTTATTTTTAATCAGTCGCCTTTTGTTTGTCTTTTTCCTTCCTTCCTTCCTTCCTTCCTTCCTTCCTTCCTTCCCTCCTTCCTTCCTTCCTTCCTTCCTTCCTTCCTTTATTTATTTATTTTTGAGGTGGAGTTACATCTTGGAGTTACCCAAGATGGTCTTAAACCACGAGTTCAGATCCAGAGTACAGATGACTACAAGCATGCACTCAATGCCTAGTCTGTCTGTTATTTTACTATTCATTTTTTCTCAGCCAGAGAAAATGGATAATATAGTATAAAGGAGCTTCCTTTGGGACAAGAAAGCTTGTTCCAGCTTTTAAGAATGAAGGGCTGAAACAGATAAATTTTCATCATCTTTCTCAGAAGTGATTAACTTTACATTAAGCACAAGCATAATTTCCACTAGAAAGATACACATCCAAATGATAAATTATGTGCTTAGGGTACTTGCCCAGAGAAAACATGTAAAAAATGATCCCTCTTTCTTCAAAGGTATGAGCAACAAGTAATTCAGCAGTGAGGGTTAGGGACCTCTAAGACCCATCTTCAGCCATACCTAGCTATTCATAGGAATGTGCTCATGCATACCCAGTGTGTCCTCAGCTGTTGTGAATCATAATTGCTATGACAATATTTTGCCTAGAAGAAGGTATTTTGTAGTAACTTCTTCAGTCTTCTCTCTCTTGAATTCTTTCTATCTCTTTTTTTCACAATGTTCCCTGAACCTTAGAAGGGACTCTTTAACTATCTTGTTTAATATTGAACAATATTGGTCACTTATGCTTAGTACTTTGTGCAGCAATGAGTAATCTGCATTAACCACAGTTCAAGGGAAAGACACTCCTCTTACTAAGGCTGACAGTAGTAGTGTGTATATAAATATAAGCATAAATATTTAAAGACAACTTGATGCTATGATGACTTAGCTAAGAAACAGTATTCAGTTCTCCCATGGGACCTATGATCTCTGTGCAGGAATTTTGACCAAGGTTATAGTACCAGGCATGTATTTACTCCTGGGGCATGTTTCTCAAATCCAGTCAAAGAGCAGTTGGTTACTCTTATAATAGTAGTGCTAAAGTAGCACAGGTGAGCGTATTGTACCTGTCAAGATGATCTCATCCATCACAGGATTCTCAGCTGTATAAGATCATTGATTCCACTTCTCCCCTCCCTGCTGTGTAGTAACTTCCAAGACTATAGAAGCTTTTCTGAATGGAGGAAGCTTATGGCTCAGTTCCAAATTGCTTTAGATACATCCTACAACCGAGATTTGTGGAATATTCAGCAACATTGTTCTGACTGGCTTTTGTTAACTTGACACAAACATAGACAATTTGAGGTAGAGGGAATCCTAATAGAGAAAATGCTTCAATAATGTTGGTCTGAAGATGACAATGCAGGTCATTTTCCTGATTAATGTTGATGTTGGAGAGCCCAGCTCAGTGTAGATTGTACCATTCTTGGGCAGTTTGTCCTGGATAGTATAAGAAGTCAGACTGAGCAAGCTATGGGAAACAAACCAGAAAGCAGAGTTCCTCCATGGTTTCTGAAGTGAGTTTATCTCCCTTCAAACATTTTTAATGTAAATTATATTTAAAACTATTTACAAGATAGTGGCCTTCCATATCCCTTTTCACACCTATTTGTTTTGGTTAATAATGTTCCCTGCTATCTTGTCTCCTTTGTTTATCTATCTCTTCCCTGCTTAGGCTTTTCCATCCCAAGTATTTTCCTTCTCTGCTTTCATATTAACTAAAGTCTACTAACCTGCTTCCTTAAGGCACCCTTCCCCAATGTGTTCCTTTTAGTCTCCTGACTTCTATAGGAATACCATTGTGAACACACAAAATTGTCAAAAATTAGATCCAATGATTAGGAGAGTATATGGTATTTGTTTCTCTATGCATGAGTTATCTCACTTGAAACAATTTCTTTCAATTTATGCATTTACCTATGAATTTCATTTTTTGTTTTTAGTAGAGTAACATTTTATTGTGTATATGTACAATATATCTTTATTATTTGTCAATTGATCATATATGTTAATTTCATTTCCTAGTCACTGAAAATGTAGTAGCAATGTATGTGATTAAGCAAGTATCGGTGCAGTACATTATAGAATCTCTTTGATATATGCCCTGGAGTGGAATAGCTGGGCAACAGGGTACCTTTCTGACTACCATTTTGAGAAATCTCCAAACTGATTTCTATAGTGACTGCTTCCCACTCAGTTTGCACTCACACCAATAGTAAATTAACACTTCCTGCCCTCACATCCAAGATAGCATTTAACATTTTAATTTTTGATAGTAGTCATTTTGTTTGTGGTAACATGGATCTCAAAGTAGTTTTTATTTGTATTTCCCTCATGGCAAGTAATTTTAAACACTTTTCATTTGTTTATTAAGCATTTGTGTCTCTTATTTTTATAAATCTTTTATGAAATCTATACCCCATTTCTTGATTATTTTTTCTTTTGTTTTCTTGATGGTTCATTTTGTGACTGTTTTTTTATTTGTTTGTTTGTTTATTTTGCTGTACCCAAGACTTTTATTTTCATGAGGTCCCAACTGTTAATTGTTGACCTTATTTCTTGATCCACCTAAGTCCTATTTTGAAAGTCCTTAAATTTTGCTTAAATGTTGTAACATACACCCTACCTTTCTAGCAATTGCAGAGTTTCAGGTTTTATTTTGGAGTCTTTGATATATTTGGAGTTTATGTTTGTGCAGGGTGAGAGATAAAGTTTAATTTTCATTCTATATATAGACATTTAATTTTCTCAACACCATTTGTTAAAGACACCATATTACTGTCAATGTATATTTTCATCATCTTTGTGAAAACTAAGTTAGTTGGGACTGGAGAGATGGCTCAATATTAGGAGCAGCACTTGTTGTTTTTCCAGAGACCCCAGGTTCAAACCCCAATACATGCATGGTGTCAACAACTGCCAGAGATTATAGTTTCAGGGGATCTGATGTTTCCTTCTTGCCTCTGTGAGCACTAGGCATGAAAACAGTCTACAGACAAAACACCTATGAAATAAAATAAAATATAAAAATTTAGACACCAGGTGGCTATAGTTGCCTGAGTTTATATTGGGGTCTTCTAACCTACTGATATATATATGTGTGATTTTTTTTGCCAGACTCATGTTGTTTTGAAGAATAACGAAGTTGAGTATGGGACTATCTCCAGCATCACTCATTTTTCTCAGAATGTATCTTCTTTCATATTTAACCCCCTCATGGTTAAAAGCTTTCAATGTAAGATATTTTACTTCCTTTCTTACTTTACTCTGAAGTATTTTTTGAGGAAATTGTGAATTAGATTGATTTCCAAAGATCTTTCTCTGTGTGTTTATTGCTGTACAGAAAGGATACAGATTTTTGTATGATAAATTTATATTCTGCCACCAAGATCTAGGGGCTACAAATAGATCTATCTGGGAAGGGGAAATAGAATAGATTTTGCAAGTGGATTTGGGGTTTCAGGGGGACGGGAACAGGAAGAATCAGCTGGAGGATGGAGGGACAGAGTGAGAGAGTTATGGGAGAGACTGCTGAAATAGATAGGCATTTAGGGACAATGTAGAAACCTGGACAGTGGAAACATCTTGCTTAGGAGAGTGACCCTAGCAAAGACTCATAGTAATGGAAGGTATGGAACCTGAACCAGCCATCTTCTGTAACCAGGCTTGGCTCCACTGGCAGGACAAACCCTGACACAAAACATAGCTCACACAACCTGCCCTACCCCTGTAAGATACACTGGGATAATGGAGGATCAGAGCTTGTGGGAGTGGCCAACCAATGACTGGTCTAACTTAATGTCCAAGCCATGAGAGGGAGTCCATGTATGACAATGTCTGGATGGCCAGGAACCAGAAGCTGGATGGCTTAGAGACCTAGGATAGAACCAAACACAATTGACAAAAAAGAAGGCCACTCAACGAAATGATTCCTAATTATCTTCTGCCGTCCTCATAGATTGGTGCCTAGCCCAATCATCATCAGAGAGGCTTCCTCCAGCATCTGATGGGACCAGATACAGAGACCCACAACCAAACATTAGGCAAAGCTAGGGGAATCCTACAGAAGAGGGGCAGGAAGGAGATTAGGAGACAGAAGGTTCGAGGACACCAAAAGAATACAGCCCTCAGAATCAACTAAACTGGGCTCATAGGGGCTCACAGGGACTCATGTGGCAACCAAGGAGTCTACATGTGTCCAAAATAGACACTCTGCATAAATTCCATGGCTATTTAGCTTGGAGGTTTATTTGGACTCCTAAGAGTGCAAATGGGGGTGTCTTTGACTCCTTTGTTTGCTATTAAGACTCTTTTCCTCCTATCCGGTTGCCTTGTCCAGCCTTGATATGAAGGTTTATGCTGAGTCTTATTGCATCTTGCTATGTGGTGTTCAGTTGCTATCGCTGGGAGGCCTGCTCTTCTATGAAGGGAAACAGAAGAGCAGCAGATCCAGGGGAGACAGGAGGCAGAGGGAGAAGGAGAGGGAGGGGATGCTGTGATTGGCTGCATTGTATGAGAGAAGAATAAAGAAAAAAGAAAAATATATAAATATTATTTTGAAGATAGAAACTAAACTAAAAACATTCATTTTATTAAATAAAACCCTGGAAGCAACATCACGTAAAGAAGAGTTATTAGTGAAAAATGTATACTACTGTGAGCCTGAAGGACAAATACTTTGGTGATATAAACCTGCTGGAATATAGAAATCGATTCATTATACATTCTTTATGGCCAAGAGGTGTGATTTATAGTACGTCTGAATAACAAAACTACCATCATGTCCACATGTAGGAAAGTGTGGCCACGGATTCAGGGTTATAGACACAATGAGGTAGTATATCCTGCTAAAGCTTAGTGTGCTGCTTTATAGGTGCTTGTTCCTTTAATGGTTCCTAAAATGTATCTTGAATGTAAAGGAAAAAAGAGGCACAGCTTGTATTCAGCACTTGGCTAAGGCATAATTAAGAGTTTGTGTAAGCACCAGCAGTTTCTCACTTACATGATCAGTGGGAATGAAACCAGGTGTGACTGGAGGGGTCTCAGCAAGACTGAGGCTGACAGAAGTTTTTTTCCAAGCACTCAGACTTTTTATACACTTATAAAAATAGAATACAATTGTGGTTTCCAGGATATAATGGTGGTTGCAAGTTATACGAATCATATAAACTAGTGTCTTATACTAATTTTTCTGCCAACTTCTAAGGAACACAAAGATACATAGGTGGCCTGAATGCATCACTATCTGAGGGAGTGCCTCGGTTTCTCAGGAACTGAAAGGCACACAGTGTCACAGGAGCTGTGGACTTGAACCTCAGAAACCCATCATGCAGGCCTCTCAAGGCAGCTAGACCAGGCCAATTTCATCATTCCCTGCAAGTTTGAGCCATTTATGCTCCACAGTGAGATCTTTTCTCAGAAAAAAAAATAAAAGCTTAAGAATTATGTGCTGTGTGATCTTTTTGCTTTAATTACTTTTTGCTTTAATGATAATGCACAGTTATACACATATATGTACTCATATAAGAGTGCAGCCACACACATAATCATACAAACAGATTATTTTTTTTCAAGACAGGGTTTCTCTGTATAGCCCTGGCTGTCCTGGAACTCATTCTGCAGACTAGGCTGGCCTCAAATTCAGAGATCCACCTGCTTCTGTCTCCAAATGCTGGGATTGAAGGCATGTGTTACCACCATCTGGCTAACACACACATTTTTATAAGTAATGTAGAATGCTATCAGCTATTGTAATTTCAGGGAATATGACTAGAATGTGTCTTACAGAATGCTTAGTTTTCATTATATACTTCTTGTATTATTGTAATAGTTTATAGTGTTTTAAATATATATGAATAAAATTATAGCTTTAATGTGTATGCTTAAAATCATGTTACCTGCAATTCTGTAAAGTCCCAATGCTGGTGAATTAGTACAAAACATTTTAGAATGTCTCACATTATGTCAACAATATATTATTTTACTAAAGTTTGTCTTTCAGACAACAGTATCATTCATGAATCCAGGGAAATACTTTTACAAATGTCTACCATTATTTTATTTCATAAGCTTCAGGATGATAGACTAAATTTGAAATTATTAGTTATAACTTATAAACCCATTTCTAGTCTTTAAAAATTATACTTTTTATCTCAAGTGAGTATCTCTAAAACTCCCAAGTAGATAAAAGGCCAAAGTACTCATAAAACTAATGACAGTTTTTCCACATTATTTCTCTATTTTTAGATCTATTTCAGTGTAAATACCCCAAAGAAAATAATGTGGATAATTCAGGGATACCATGATAGATCTTTGTGAACACACTTTTAATGCAATGATCAATTCTGGTTCATTATACTCTTTATTATTTCTTAATGAATTCAACTTTATAAAGGTTATATATAAATTATAATGGATACATATATAATACTATGACAAAAATTTATATTAATCAATTCATATTATACTTTATGAATATTTCTTACATTCAGTGCTTGATCACAAATTGTTATCTTTAATTTCTTATTTATTCAAAATAGGAGCTCTCATATCAACATGTCGAGATACTCAGGAAGATGATTCAAGGGGAACTATTGCAATAGTAAATGGAATTTTAATGGTTTAAAATAACAATTCTATATTTTAAAATACTAACAATCTATATCTCTTGGCTTAAACAACTCATTGTTAGAGCCTAAACACAGAGCTAAGAGAATATTTTTTTACATTTAGTTTTAGCTATAATTTTATTTTACATATATGTGTGTTTTTGCATATATTTCTGTGCACCATGTGTGTACCAATGCCTGCAGAGGCTGAGGAGAGGGCAATGATCTTCTAAAACAGGAAGTACAATGGTTAAAGTTGAAAGCACAGATGGTTGTGAGCCACCATACAGGCCCTGAGAACCACCATGTGGATACTCTAGGAGAGCAGCCAGCGCTCTTTACTGCTGAGCCATCTCAGCAGTCCCAGGAAAATAAATTTTCTATGCAAATATTTCCATATCAACAGGCATTCACAAGTAGGAATACAATTATAAAACTCACCACATATAAACAGAAAATAAAACTGTATGATGTAATCATAAAATAAGGAAAAATTCAATAGTATCCATATATAGCACGAGGAAAGACCTAAAAGCATTTACTCATTTAACAAATATACATTGGAAGCTAACTATTTAACTCCTGTCTTTTAGAAATATAGGATGAAGTGGTGACAGAAGCAAGTAATACTGAACTACTTATGGAAACTTAGGCCCAACCAAAGGAGATGGACATGTACATCATAAAGTAATTCAGATGGTACAATTTAATAAAAGGATTTCCCAGGAAAATATTAATCCCAATGCATATTAAAGCAAAAAACAGAAAGATATGTTGGGGCAGTTGAGAGAATTTTCATAGGGTTATCTGCAGTTACATGAACTTGTTGAGATTACCCAGGAGGAATATTCAGGCAGCAAAGAAAAGAAAGAAAAGGGAAAAAAAGAAAAGAAAAGAAAAGAAAAGAAAAGAAAAGAAAAGAAGAGAGAAAAACCAAGTGCCAGGAGAGTCCAGTGATGAAAGTTAGTAAGAAGGGTAATACATAAGATTAGAAATATCTGAAAGGACCACCTATTGGGTATAACAGTTAATTTCTCAGAAAGCCAAGGGGAAAGTCTTATAGTGGTTCACAAAGTAGATAGTGGCTAAATATATTTAAATTTATTCACATATAAAGAAAGATGGAGAATGATATGAACTTCAGCACATAGGGTCTTTGGGAGATGGTGAGATAGGATTTTTATGTGTTTCTCAAGCTGACCTTGAATTCATAATATTCTGACCTTTGGCTCTCAATGCATGAATCAATTTGCCTGGCTTTAAGACAAGAAAGTTGCAAATCTTGTGCTTAAAAAGTCTCCATTTTGAAAATAAGTGTTTGACAGATTATTCATCAATTACACTTCATACACTTATTCATCATAATCACACCACTTGTCGTATACTTGTAAAACTATATATCAGTGTAAATAAATGTAGTAAAGTATGACTATAAGTATTTCTACCCAGGGAAATAACTTATTAAATATCTAAATCAAAATCATAGTGTCAAAGTTGGAAAGTGATTAAGAAAATTCAAAAAGATGTTTTCTAAAATTCTATGTTTTCACAAAGCTTTCTGACAATATCTTCATAAACATTTTATGTAGATTGTTTATATTTATCCCAAGTATGAATAGAGTCAAGCATAACCTCAGACCTTTTATAGTAGAATTGAGAGAGCAATTTTATTTCCTTTTAAGAATAATCATAGTCTTCAGACATCTAATAAAGCAATGTTTGTTCTGAAGCAAGAACTTTTTAATCTTATCAGAAAATTTTTTAAGATGGATTTTTGTAAAGCATCAATAAGGCAATTCTGTTGGCCACACAGCATTGCACTGAGTATAGCAGGAAAATAGAACAATAAATTTGAGCATGCATTCCATAATAACAATGTCTCAAGTCATGATACTGAATATTATCATTCATGTGTAAAGTATGGACAGCAAAACAAGTGAGGCCAATAACTAAAATCCAGAGGATTCAAAAGCTGCTATTCTTAATTTTGTATGAACAATATTGAGAATTCACAAAATTATGTTTTGAACAAGGTAGTATATGAAATAATTTATTAACTTTTACATAAATGTAGAACAATGGTTAAGTAGTTTTGAATGGCAAAATTAGAGACCTAGGCACAAAAAAGTACAGGTTGATTATAGTCAAACAATTCATAAAAAGAAATTCATGCTTACAAAGTTGAACTGTCCAAAAACAACTTCCTGAGAAAATATTTGTCATGGTGGAACTGTATCCCATGAAGGATAACATGCATGAAACAAGTCAACCACAAATGTGACTCAATGTGAAAATATATCCTCTCCACATCCAAAGATGTTTGAAATCCATCAAGCTAGGGCAAAAGTTGTCTTCATGAATAATTTTAAAATATACTTCATAAAGGTGCAAGTATTAGTCAGGTTCTCTATAGTAACAAGACTTACAGAATGAATTTCTCTCTCTCTCTCTCTTTCTTTCTTGACAGATGGATGGACAGATGGACAGACAGATAGATAAATGGATGGGTGGATGGATATTTAAGCATAGATAGATAATAGATGATAGACA
>CABHPQ010002130.1:11351-84910 GCA_902168405.1 Peromyscus aztecus
GATAGATAGATAGATAGATAGATAGATAGATAGATAGATAGATAGATAGATAAAGAGGATTTATTAGAATGACAAAAGTCTGTGATCCCCTAATCAAATAATGGCTGGCTATTAACTGAAAATTCAAGAACCCAGTCACTTCTCAGTCCATGAGGCTGGATGTCTCAGCTGGTCTTCAGTATATGCTGGAATCCCAAAGACATAGGTGTAGCATGAATCTTAAAAAGTTTTAATAAAAACAAACCTGGAGCCAGGTATTGGAGTAAACGCTGAAAGATCAAAGAAGCAGAATAAGCCACAGCTACCTCACCTTGCCATTTCCTCAGCTGATCCTGTTTCCTCAGACTGGAAGCCTCTGAGTTCTCATCCAAATGGATCTCAGCTGAACTGCTGCTCAAAAGCCTAAAACTTTAAACAACCTAGTTCCTGGTTTTCACGCCTTATATACCTTTCTGCTTTCTGCCCTCACTTCCTGGGATTAAAGGCTCATTTCTTGGGATTAAAGGTGTGATTCACCATGCCTGGCTGTTTCCAGTGTGGCTTTAAACTCACAGAGATCCAGATGGATCTCTGCCTCCCAAGTGATAGGGTTAAAGGCGTGTGTGCCAACTTTTTCTGGCCTCTATATCTGGTGGCTGTTCTGTTCTCTGACCCCAGACAAATTTATTATGGTGCATGATATATTGGGGAATACAATATCACCACATATAGGCTTTAATACCAGTGAAGGGATGGACTTGCTAACAAGACCAGAGCAAGCTGACAAAGAGTAAAATCGTTCTTCTTTCATGTTCTTATACAGCAGTGGTTTTTAACCTATGGGTCACAACACCTGTGGGGTTGAACAACATTTTTGCAGGAGTTAAGTAAGACCTTCTGTAAACAGATCTTTACATTGATTGACAACAGTAGCAAAATTACAGTTATGAAGTAGCAACAAAAGTGATTTTGTGGCTGGGGGGGGGGGTCACCACAACATAAGGAACTGTATTATAGGGTCTCAGCATTAGGAAGGTTGAGAAACACTATGTATAATACATAGGCTTCCAGCAGAGGGTATAGCCCAGATTAGATCTGAATTAAAGGTGAGTCTTGTTACCTCAAAGACTAGGATTAGAAGCAGATCTTCCCACTTCAAATTAAAGAGAATTCCCTTAAATATGTGCCCTCTATTTGTGGGGTCTAGGTAATTTCACATGTAGTCAAGTTGACAAACAAGAATAACCATCACAAGTCCACCCATGTCTACTTGACACACAACCACATCTCCTTTTGTCATGATTAGTTTTCAAATGAAAACAATAACTAGGCCATAGTAACACCTAATTACAATATATTTATAATTCCACATATAATTGCAAATGCTATATCTACTCAACCAGGTCATAATTATGCCTAACATGATATAACTATCCCTCATAGAAGCACAAATGCAATAGAAATTTGGAATAAGTGTCAATGTCTTTTGTGGGACATTCTTTTAGTATCTCAAATGTAAATATGATAGCCATTGATATTCTCTTAACTGATGTTATATCACATGATAAAGAAATTGAGGAAAGAAAACACAAATATCTGTACAAACAAATTCTTTAAAAAATACAATAGAAACACTCATGTCAATTGTAATGCCCCTTCTGCAACTGGTCACATGGCCTCAGGTAGTATTTATAACTACCTTCCTCTACTACCCATTTTGTATTTCCTCCACCCTCAGGACACACCTCAGTAAGTCTTGGCTCTTTACCTGGAAGAGTGACCCATACCTTTATTCCTGATGGGTCTGTGCCCTTTGTCATCCTGCCTGGATTAAATTACTGTAGTTTCCCATCAACTTTAATCACAGACAAGGCGTGGTAGCACCAAGAGATGCCCTAATGGATCTCTGGCATTCTAGACGGAAACTTTTTGCTTTTATTGTGGAGAAGCAATTCAATGGTAATCTGGATCAATCGTCCCTCCTAATACCGTTATTCTTTTCTTAGCCTGTTGGCTGTTAAAGGCTTTAAAAACCCAGTGCCTGGGGGCAGTCTGAGCTTCCAGTCCAGTGGGATGGTTTTTGTGGCTGGTGGCAAGAGCACTTCTCAGCCCTTAGAACCAAACAGCAGAACCTGAGTTCAAGGGAACATGGAGCAAAAATTTTCCTAGTGGATGACTAGGAGTGATAGTGAATGGATTTTCTCCCTTTCCACCCCTTAATTCCCGGACCCATGCCTCCTGGAGAACCCTGCCCCAGCCCTCCAGGCTGCTGCCACATGATTGGCACTGTAGCTGTGTCTCAAAAGGTCCTTCTTTCTTTCTATCAGCCCATTGCTTCAGGATGGTGGGGAACATGCTAAGGCCAACAGATTCCATGTATTCTGGGAACGAACTTGCAGAAGGAGCTGCAAACCTTTTAAATCTCCATGACATTTCCTTGCTCCACTGACCCCTGGAATTCTTAATTTCCATGTCTTTAAAATGAAAAATAAACTCTGGAAATAATGGAGACTTTCATTTGCACCCTGCAGCATCAAAAGAAATGCATGAAAGAAAGGAAAAGGAAAAAAGGATAATAAAGGGAGAATTAGTATGCTGTCTCCCAGTGTTCAGATTTCCTCTCCGTGTTGCCTTGGATAAGAACTAGAGCATCCTACTTGAGCTCTTCAACTGTGTCAGCTTCCCCTTTGCACACTTAGGGTAATGCATCCAGCAGAGAGATCAAGGAAAAGGAAAAAGGGTGGAGTAAGTCTTGGATAAAGGGAATTTATTTTTAGTTTGGTGTTGCTGTGTTATAAATGGCTACCTAGAGTTTTCTGCATGTTTGCTGTACATTAAAATGTATTATTGTTGTCATGTACTTAAAGATGCCATGCAAGATAATATATGCAGGGAGGAAGGATAATGCAAACTAAAAAAGAAGGTACATAAATAAATAACATAAAAATGTTTGGAAAAATATAGGAAGTTAAATATATATCTGCATACATATACTTGCATGTATTATAATGCATCAAATCAACTGAATACAAGCCATCCCCACAGCTTGGGGCCTTTTGAGACTCCATATCCCCTAATAGATTCCAGGAAATTTCCACTGCACTAGATGAACACAACACCTCCCAAGGGCCCCCATATTCATCTCTTCCCATACTCTCTCCCTTCAAAACATCTCCCCCCACCTGATCCCCCAGCCCCTGTCCCCATATGTCCTCAGCCCACCTCAAAACTTATTCTATTTCCCTTCCTAGTGATGTCCATGTATACCCCTCTATCTGAGTCTGTGGATTGTAGCTTGCTTAACATTTATTTAATAGTTAATATCCATTTCTAGGTGAATACATACTGTATTTGTCTTTCTGGGTCTAGGTTACCTCATTCAGGATGATTTTTTTCAAGTTCTACCCATTTGTCTGTATATTTAGTAGTGTAATTTTTTAACAACCAAGTAATACTCCATTGTATAAATGTATCACATTTTCTTTAACCATTCTTTGATTGAGGGACACCTAGGGTCTTTCCACTTTCTGGATATTATGAAGAAAGCCAAAATGAACATAATTGAGCAAGTAATCTTGTGGTAGGATGATGTTACCTTTTGGTATATGCTCAAGAGTGATATATCTGGGTCTTGAGGTAGATAGATACCCAACTTTCTGAGGAACAGCCATATTGATTTTCACAGTAGCTGTATGGGTTTTCACTCTGACCAGCAATGGAGGAGTGTTCCCCTTGCTCCATGCCCTGTCTGATATAAGATATCACTTGTATTTTTGATCTTAGCCATTCTGACAGGTGTAAGATGGAATCTCAAAGTAGTTTTGGTTTGCATTTCCCTGATGGTTAGGGATGTTACACTTTTCTTTAATGTTTCTCGGTCATCTGAGTTTTCTGTACTGAGAATTCCTTATTTATATCTTTACCTAATTTTTAATTGGATTTTTTCTTTCTTTGGTCTCTAGTTTCTTGATTTCTTTATATATTTTAGATACTAGAGCTCTATCAGATATGGAATTGGTTTTAAAAAAAGTCTTTTCTCATTGTGTAGGCTGTTTGTTTTTCCAATTGATGAGGTCCTTTGCTTTACAGAAGCCTTTTGGCTTCATGAGGTCCAATTTATTAATTGCTGATCTTAGTGCTTATACCATCAGTATTCTATTCAGAAAGTCCTCTCCTGTGTTAATGAAGTCAAGGTTTTTCTTCACTTTCCCTTCTATCAGGTTCAGTGTATCTGGATCTATGTTGAGGTCATTGATCCCCTTGGACTTGAGTTTTGTACAGAATGAGGAGTGTGGATTTATTTGCGTTCTTCTCCATGCAGACATCCAGTTTGACCAGCACCATTTGCTGAAGATGCTGTCTTTTTTCCTGTTTCTATTTCTTGCTTCTTTATCAAAAATCAGGTGTCCATGGGTGTGTGAATTTATGTCTTTGTCTTAAAGTCAATTTCATTGATCAGTATGTCTGTTTTTATGCCATTACCATGCAGTTATTATTATTATTGCTCTATTGTAGGACTTTAAATCTGGAATGATGAGACCTCCAGGAGTTATTTTATTGTTCAAGACTGTTTTAGTTATACAGTTCTTTATTTACTTGTTCATATGTAGTTTAGAATTGTCCATTCCAGATCTGTAAAGAATTGACTTGGAATATTGCTAGGGATTGCATTGAATATGTAGATTGCTTGTAGCAGGAGGCCACTTTTACTGAGGTTAATCCTACTGATTCATGAGCATGGAAGACCTTTCCATCTTCTGATATCTTCTTTAATTTCTTTCTTCAAAGACTTGATTTTTTTTAATCATACAAGTCTTTCACTTTCTTGGTTAGAGTTACCTCAAGATATTTTATATTATTTGAAGCTATTGTAATAGATGTTATTTAATTATTTCTTTCTCAACCCATTTGTTTTATATATATATATATATATATGGACTAATGATTTATTAACAGTTAATCTTGTATCAAGCTATTTTGCTGAAAGTATTCGTCAGTTTTAGAAGTTCCTGTTGGAAGCCATAGGGTCACATATATACTATCACATCACCTGCAAATAATGATACTTTGACTTCTTCCTTTCCAATGTTTATCCTCATGATCTTCAGTTCTCTTATTCCTCCAGCTAAAATATGTAATAGATATCAAGAGAGTGGATAACTGTCTCTGAATCCGATTTCAGTGGAGTTGCTTTGAGCTTCTCTCCATTTAATTTGATGTTGACTATAGACTTACTCTACATTGCCTTTATAATGTTTAGGTATGTCCTTTGCAGCCCTTATCTCTCCAGGACTTTTAATGAATGAGTGCTGGCATTTTCTGCATCTATTGGTATGATCACGTGGGTTTTTTCCAATTTATTTCTATGGTGGGTTACATTTGTTGCTTTCACATTTTGAACCATCCCTGAATCTCTAGGATGAAGTTTGCTGAATCATGGTAAATGATTTTTTTATGTGTTTTTATACTCAGTTTTCAAGCATTTTATTGAGTATTTTTGCATCGATGTTCATAAGGTAAAGTGGTCTGTAATTCTTTCCTTGTTAAATCTTTACATGATTTGGCTATCAGAGTAACTCTGGCCTCAAAAAATGAATTGGGCAATTTTACTTCTGTTTCTACTTTGTGGAATAAATTAAGAAGTATTGGTGTTAACTCTTATTTGAAAGTCTGGTAGAATTCTGCACTAAAACCATCTAGAACCTGCCTTCTTTTGGTGGGGAGTTTTGACTGCTTCTATTAATGTCTGTCAATGAATTCTTCTGTTTCCTTGGAGTTATTGATCGTTTTAAATTGCTTATCTTTGTACCTATTGAGAAAATTATCTATTTATTTTTTATGTTTCAATTTGGTGGAGCACAGGTTTTTTAAGTATGTCTTTATGATTCTGGGAATTTCCTTGGTGTCTGTTGTTATGTTCCCATTTTTGTTTATGATATTGTTAGTTTAGATATTCTCTCTTTGAATTTTAGTTAGTTTGGCTACTGGTTTCTCTATTTTGTTGATTTTCTCAAAGGACCAACTCTTTGTTTCATTGATTCTTTATATTGTGCTATTTGTTTCTATCTTTTTGATTTCAGCTCTCAGTTTGATTATTTCTTGTCATCTATTCCTCTTTGGTGTGCTTGATTCTTTTTCTTCTAGAGCTTTCAGGTGTGCTGTTAAGTTGTTAGTATGAGATCTCTCAAATTGTTTTATGTAAGCATGCATTGCTATGAACTTTCCTTTTAGTACCACTTTTATTGTACAATAAGTTTGAATATGTTGTGTATTCATTTTCATTAGATTTCATTAGAAATCCTTTAAATTCTACTTTTACTTTGTCTTGATCCATTTTTCATTCAGGAGAAAGTTGTTCAGTTTCCAAGAGTTTATAAGACTTCTGTTGTTTCTGTTGTTGTTGCTATAAAACTTTAATCAATAGTGGTCTGAGAGCAGGAAATTATGCTAATTTTCTTGCATCTGTTGATATTTGCCTTTTGTCTAAGACTGTGGTCAATTTTGGAGAAAGTTCCATGAGGTAATGAGAAGAAGGTTACTCTTTTGTGTTTGGGTGAAACATTTTATAAACATTTCTTAAGCATATTTGGCTTGTAACATTTGTTAGCTCCAACATTTCTCTGTTTAATTTTTGTCTGGGTGGCTTCTCCAATTGTTAGAGTGGGATATTGAAGTCTCCCACTATCAGTATATGAGGGCCAACATGTGATTTGAGCTGTAGTAGTGTTTCTTTTACAAAAACTGTACCTTTGTGTTTGAGGCATAAATGTTAAGAACTGCAATGTCATCTTGGTGGATGTTTCCTTTGATGAGCATGTAGTATGCTTCCCCAACTCTTGATTAATTTTTGTTTGAAGTCTGTTTGGTTAGATATTAAAATGGCTACACCAGCTTTCTTCTTAGTTCTATTTTCTTGTAATACCTTTTTCCAACTTTTTACCTTGAGGTTATGTCTGTCTTTGATATCAAGATTTGTTTCTTGGATGCAGAAGGATGGATCCTGTTTTTGCATTCATTCTGTTAACCGGTGTCTTTTTTTTAGGGGGGGGTTGATTCTATTGATGTTAAGGGATATTAATGACCAATGATTGTTTGTTTAACATAATTAGATTAGATTTTGGAAAATATTAGATTTTCTTTTAATTTTTATCATTACAGAAAACAAAATATCTTTGTGTGTGTGTGTGTGTGTGTGTGTGTGTGTGTGTGTGTATGGTGGGAACAAATGAGTGACATAGCATATGTGTAATATCAGTTATCTTTTTGTACCATATGTGTCCCAGGGATAAAACAGGCCAACCTACTTTGCAGCTAATGCCTTTATTGAATGAGTCATCATGCTAGCCTACAAGATAGCATCTTTTCTGAAGAGCAAGAGTATAAATATTAGGTATATGTGCTCTGATTTCAAAAGATCTCAATAAATTTTTCATCATGAAAACTTCAAATATTGTACTTTCTGGATAGTAGCTTTTTCTTTCTTATGCCCATCCATGACATTGTACTTTATAATTGTGGCCTAATATTTCCTTTCTAAGTGGGGAGTGCATAGCATTTACCACTTAGTAGCTCCCTAATTTTCCTAAGTATTAAGTACTCATGTTTTGCCAACATTGCTATGAAAAAAGTTATCTTTATTGTAAGGCCTTATAGAATAATGGAAGTGCAAATATATAACATAATTTCTTTATACATTAATTCATGGAATGATTTCAATCTTGAGGATTTGTGTCATAATATATGCTACAACAGGATGGAATATAAGGACACTGTAAAGTAAGACAATAGAAAAAGGGGAATATCACAGATTTCACTTGAATACTTTAAATAGTCAATCAATAGATAGAAGGTGGAAGAGGACTTTCTTCAAAACGGGCAGGAGGAATGGTAAGCTGTTTAGTATATGTATACTTCCAGTCTTTAAAGATGAAAAAGTTACTGAATAAATGGTGGTCATGGTGATACTTGTGCAGATTAGGAATTTATATAATACAAATGAACTAGTGAAGAAATTCTTGGGCATAGCTAAGATAGTTAAATGAATGTCATATTGCCACAATAAGTTAATTAGAAAATACAGGAATGGAAAGAAGAGTTTTCTATGTAAAATTAAACAATTTGATTGGTGTCAAAGAAACCATGCTGAATAGAAAAACACCAATAGACTGTCCTCTCCATGATTGCATGTGTACTATACTGCTGAAATTCAAACATGGTAAGCATTAATACCTGGTTGGTAAAATTTTATAAGAAAATAAACTTTGAAGGTAAGACCATATTTAAAGCAGAAATAAACATGGCAGGCAAAAGATTTAAGAAACTGGAATTTCTAAAGCAGACATATCCATCATGAAACAAAATTAAATTTAAAAAGTTGAATATATATATGGAACAAAATTATTAACATAATTACAGAAATAGATACTGAGGAAGGATATGTTTAGGAAATTAAGCAAAGCCAAATGCAATTTTTATAAAGCTTAAGGAAATTAGGACTGTTGGTAGAGTAGAACCTAATTAGCAAAATTAGAAATGAATTGTATTGTGATTAGGTCTTGCAAATATTACATGGTAGTGAGTTAAATAATCTACTTTCTATAACAAAATCAAAGATTCCATTGAAATGGATAAATAGTTAAAATTTGAACTCAAATTAAATAACTTAATAAAACAAACAATAAGAAATCACAGAATGAAACATCTAAGTGCATATCTTCCTACAAAGAAAACTGTCAGCCCAAGTAAATCATAACAAATTTTATAAACAATAACATTTTATGAAACAATTTAGACTTTATAACAACAGAATATTTACTACAAAATCTGATAAATTATTGCAAAAATTTAAAAATCTATATTCCCCTTTCTTTGAACCAATAAAGCCAACTAAACCCTAATATATGTAAATATATATGTATATATATATATGTATGAAAAAGCATCATAAACATGTTGACTTGATCATAAAATGAAATTTAGCAAAATATTTTGAGGTTAATATTTCACATTAGAGAGCAAGAAATAAGCATGGCTAAGAAATAACTTTAAAAACATTTGACATCTTTAGTAATTAGGACATTGCAAATTAAAACTACTTTGATAATGAAGTTTCACCAGCACAGTATCTCAAACATGACCTGAATCAAGATGACACCAATATACATAATAACATGGAAGGGGAAAAGCCCACAAGGCCTCAACGCTAGACAGAGCACTACAGACAACTAAGGAATGCTAACAAGGGAGAAATGTTATTACCAAGGAAAGCATACCAATTTGTTACTAAACAGTCAGATGTGAAAAGATCTACATATAAGTAACATAGAGACTAAGCAGATTTTCATTATGTATTTAGAAACACACACACACATGTTTCTTAATACATATATTTATTATATATGTATATATATATATATATATATATATAAAACATGTCTGTTAGGGATATTATATATATATTAAGAATATACAAATATGTATGTATGTATTTGTATGTCTGTGTGTGTATGTAAAATGACAATTGATGAAAACCAATGGCCATGAATTTGAAAAATGGAAAATTATATGGGAGGATTTGGAGGTAAGAAAGGGTCAGGACAGTGATACAATTCGTTGTGATCTCAAAAAATAAAAGAAATTATTTTAAACATAAATTCAAAAGTAGATCTACCATATGAATCAGCTGTTCACTCCTTGGCATATGTCCCACAACTTCAACACCCTACTCCACAGAAACATGCTCAGCTATGCTCATTGTTTCCAATTCACAATAGCTAAGAAATGGAAACAACTTGATTATCCTTCGTATGACAAGTGGATAATGAAATAAACCTTTTCTTCCCAAGTTGACTCTGGTGTGTATTTTATTATAGCAGAAGAAATCGAACTAGTACTAAAAGGTCATTTAGTTCATCTCCCACCATATATCTAATTCCATGTCATTAGTTCCAACAACTATTAGATAAAATGTTCATATGCTTAAAATAGTCTGAATGGTTGTCTCACTTTCTGAAGTTGTCCTGTGTAATTTAAGTGTATATAAAGACTTTGTAAAATGATACCAAAGCTAATGTAAGTTATTGATAGCTGTATTTTTACATGAAGTTGTATGCTAAAGGACAGAATTTGAGGAATTCAATCCTTGACAATACAGTTTAATTCAGTTAAGTAAACTTTGCTAATTAACTGCACAGTGAAAAGAGTCTAGAAAAAGCTGGCAGTAAAACGGCATCTATGAACACAAAAAGTATTGCAAAGTTTTGAACCTGTGAGAACCAATGTTGCCTGTTCTCTTGCATTTTGCATATGTAAAACAATGCAGAGAACAAAACAATGACAGAAACTCTGGAAATCCAAATTGATTTTGTTAAAACAACAACTGTAAATGTGACAAAAATAAAATGTGTGCATCTGTACACTCTCTCTTTAGGGAAAGTGTAATAAATTAATATTCATTATAAACTAGCTAGAGTCCCATATACTAATAAGCCTCTTGATATTTTCAAAGAACATGTCATTTCAAATTCAAATATACTATCATGTGTATTTTATGTGCAAAGAATTTAAAAGTGAAAAAAATGAAACCTTCCATTTCAAAAATATTTCTGATGAGAGTAAATGAAAAGTCAGACTAGAATACTGATAAATCCACATGTAGTAAAGGATTATGTTGATTTGGTTCTTTTAAAGGCAGATATTGAAACAGGGAACTAGGCCCATAAGTGATAGACATGTTCAAGATTATGATTGTGGTTAATTGGTTATGATAATAGTGAGTTCCCTAACACCTGGAAACAAGGAGAAATTAAAAGTTTCAGCGAAATAAATAAAATCAACAGCAACAAATAAAATACATTAGTAAGTAAGTAAACAGTAATGTTTCAAATAATGTTATTTTAGAGTAATTCCAACTATGCTACTTTTACATTTGGTTGCTTTTAAAAATATTTAAAATATTTCAAGGAACATACATCTCACTTGACAGAAACCTCTACTTACTGGAAAATTATTCTTACCCCTAGAAATGACATTTTAGTTTCAACCTGCCAGGTGAATTTTATTAGTATGTCATTAATCACTGCTGACACCTGGAGAGAATGACACCTGGGAGAAATGATTTAGTAGAGTTTAGAACATTCACGCATTACAGAGAAAAAGGCCATATTCATTTCCCTCTTTAGTTGGTGAAAAATATTTCAATACATAATTATATTGATGCATATTTAATTTATCAAGATTTTATCATTATTAATTATAAACATTACTACTTTAACTTGTTCAATATACTCATTTTGCTCCATTGACAACTATCAAATATACTATAACTTAGTTTTTAAATAGTCATTGCTGATTATATAATACTAAGCATTTAAAAATGTAATTTATTTTTATTTTATTTTCATTATTAATATTTCTTAACTACATTTTTCCTAATAGAGAAATTTCCTTTTCAATAGATAATTTAAGTGCTAATATGAAATTGTATCTGTATAATAAAATTAATATAATTAACTTTATAATTTTATGCGTTGCATATAGAAATGCTTGGGTTTGTTATCATGCATATTACTGTGATTTTTAGGATTAACAATGACTAACTAATCCAATATTATATTCCAAGCTGTACGACATGGCAATAAATTGTAAATGAAATAATGGACCAGTAAAAAATTCTTAGTTGAATATGCGTGAGTATCTGCATTAACCAAGCACTCCCATAAAGAAAATTGAGTTTATATATTGATAACATTACATGTTAGTTATATACAAGACAATGTTAGCAAATGATATGGTATTTAACTTGTACTTTGTAATGGCGCATACTCTCGATGGGGAGGAGGTAATTATTAAATAAAAGTTTAGAATTAACAGTAACCTTAAACATTACGTACATTTAACTGTATAAGAGGAATTTATATGTTTCATATAGTGACTTCTCCTTACCATATCCAGCCATTAAGAATCCCAAATTCTACCACCACCGGGAGTGGTTCAGGTTGATCACGCTAACCCCATCGTCACTGAGGTCCTACGTCTGTTCTCACCAAGATGCTCCCTAACAAAGGGCAATGGTTCACCATTCTGTTATCTTAATTTCCCCACATACATTGTATCCCAACCCTCAAAGCATGATATCATAATAATAGAAAGAAATGAGCATGAAAACTTAAAAATTGGCTAGCCCACAGAATAAATCCCTGGGCCCCATTTTAAATTTTAATAACAAAACATCTTTAAACATGTAAAAATTGCACAATGCTAAATTACTTTACATTTTTTGTCTCTAATATTTTAAGAATGTTTTAATAGTACTTTGAAAACCCTGTACAATGTATTTTTGTCATATTCCCACAAATCCCCAAACTCCTACCATTTCTGTGCTCTCCACCTGCCCTCCCTACCCACCCAGCTTTGAGTTGCCTTCTCTGCTCTGCTCCACAGAATCCAGTTTCCCTGAGATTTGATGTTTTTAATTGGAGATACTTGAGTATTTTAAGTCTAATGTCTTGTTAACAAATCTTAGTTGTGGCCTTGGTAGTGAATTGATTTAGATTCTCCTTTAGCTTCAGAAAATTTAAAATGCACAATGTAAAACTCAGCTATGCCTGAAAAGCCTAAGTTCCTGAATTGATTTTCTCTGTCTTACCTGTCCTTCACACTAGCCGCATCCCTTCTGATATTTAAAGTTTCTTAATTTTAGTTTTATTTTCTTTGGTGTTTTTATACTTTTATTCAGTGTGATTCAGTGTGACAAAATAGAGTTTGCAGATGAGTCTATTATTTCTTGGGGTCGTGGTAATGTCTTTCTATTTAAGAATATTGTTTTTAATATCTATTCCGTACTATTTATTACTTTTTAAGTTTTTACTGTTTATGCATTACTATTTTTTAAATTTTATATTGTGAAATGATTTTGCATTTACTGCACTAACAAACAACAATAGGAAATCTTTGTTCTACTCATGCATCTTGGTTTAATGCCAACATTGTTTCTGAACCATTGTAATATTTCATTTAAATAATATAAAATTAATAAAATGCTCTTAACTAAGTTGTGAGTTTTGTTGTATTTCCAAGCTTTTCTGTCAGTCTGGTCTTTCAACTTCAGCATCTCATGTGCTCTAACTCTTTGGTGTCCTTTAGTATCTGACTGTTTCTTAGTCTTGCCTTGTTTTTCATGACCTTAACATTTGGAAGCCAAGGAGTCAGGCATTTCATAGAAATATCTCTTAATTTGGTTTTGCTTGATATTTTCTCATTATTAGTGTGAGTTATAGATTTTTGAGACTAATATCATGGAGCCGAAGTGCCCTTTTCATCACATTATGAGAAATGTTATCCAATATTGACATGCACTTTGGTGACACTAGCCGGAATGATACGATGATGGCAATATCTGGACTTTCTCCAACGCAGGCATGGCCAAGATTTTAATCAACTTTTAACCATTTTACTTTGAGATTTTGCATTTTAAGTCTGAGGGGATTTTTACATACATGTAAATGCTTTTTAAGGACATTCAATCATGTTAGACGTTATATAATTTTTTTTCATTTATATTAGGTGAAGTTTTGCCATAGAAAGTATTTTGGGTTTTTTTTTTCTCCTGATAAATCCATGTGATGTATTTGTAAAGATTTAGTTTTTTTCTTTTATTTTGGAATGTATTTTCAATAAGAATTACAAAACTACCTCTTTCCACTTCTTTGCTATGGTCAGCTATGTTATTCCTCCTTGATTGTGATGTGTTGTAAGACTTTTAAACCTCTCTATTTTTCTTTTTTCCCATTAGTGCACACTATCCATCTGATGTTTCTCCCTTCCACACTTTTCAGAGAGTGACACTTTTCTTGGAAAGTCCTCTGGAATTTTAGCATTCTCCCTACATTAAAAAAAAAAAAAAAAACTAAAAAACAAAACAAAACAAAACAAAAAAAACCTTAGTTCCAACCTATTTCTGGGTTCTTGGAGTTGGTTCTGGTAAGTTGAGTTTATTTTCCTACTCAATTTGTGATTTTCAGTTCTCTACATCTCTTTTTATTATGACATAAGATAAGCATCAGTAGTTTTGTTCTTTCTTCTTGTTGTTCACTGTGGTATTATGATAAAATGTACCAGAAAATGCAGATGTAGAAGACCGCCAGTGTAAGCCTCCTTTCTTTATCATCATCCTTTATTTTCTAACAATAGGCAATCTTAGGACAGACGTATTATATTAAAAATAATGATGCTAGGTTCTGGCATTTTAAAGACAGTAATTATGAAGACAATAACTTAAAAACAGACTTTAGGGAACAAATTCAGAGAAAAAGAGAAGTTATTTCCAGTCTGATTTAATCATGATTATTTTTCATATTTCAGAGATAAACCATTAATACACTGTGCTGATTCTTTTCAATCAAGATTCTTTATTAATCACAATTTGTTTGGAGGTTCACTGACAGTATTCACAAGCTAGTCATGAGAATTGCTAATAAAAATTGTGTATTTGTCGTGTAGTTCATTTGCTAGGTCACCATATCATCAGGTGCTATTGAAGAAAACTGATTTTTTATGTTTTTGCCTTTATTTCTTCTAAGCTCATGTTCTACAATTCTGTTTGTTGTGAGAAACTCCTAAGTCAAACATAACTATTATTTGAAGAAAAAGTATCCTTCTTTATTTGTTTTTAATCCTCTACCTATAATTGTGTAGTCAGTGGCCACTGATAGAAGAACATTATGGCTTTAATGCACTTTATAAGAAGGTATAAAGACCTGATTTCCAGATGTTCAATAAGTTGGTTCAAGACTTTGTGGTTCATTAATTACAAAGGGTTATGATACTGTTTGTATTAACTATGGAAAATGTTTTCTAACTTGGTTAGTGCAACATATATTTCATTACTAAAACATTAGATTTGTTTTATTGTTCAAAATAGCATATTAGAAGTTCCTTTTCTATTTAGTCAATGAACATAAACTCAGTATTTGTTCCACTTTTTACAGAAAACACAATAAAGAAGCCAGTGTTCCAAAATACAGGAACAATGAACTCATAATTTTAATTCCAGAAGTTTGATGGAGCAACCTGGATTGCATAAAAAAGAAAAGAGAGTTTCAAAGAGCTTAGTGTATATAACAGTCACATATTTTTGCTTGGAAGGCACATTTATTTAGTATGGATTGGGCACACAGATACACATTAAGATCAGTCTATATTATTTTCTCTTTTCCACCAGTACATCATATAATCACAACCTTAATAATGTTGTTATATAAATAATGAATGGCATAGAAAAAATAACTTGCTACTCAATGAACTGAGAGAATAAAACTGCAGCAGCAGAAACCACTAAAAGTTCCTAGGTCTTCTAAGAGATGAATCATCAATTTTAGGGTCTGATCATTGCACAGCAAGCAGAGATAGATGGGACAAAAGACTCTCCAGACTAAACACCAAGATAAACCTGGTGATGAGACCTCTGTGGACCAGGAAAGCTGAGTTTGGTATGAGTGCCCAGAGAAACAGAATACTTACAGAACTGTTATACTGTCACTTTTATAGGTTTTGTTGAATGAGTAGGCATTATTTTTGCGAACAGTGCAGAGTTTTAGCCAACAGAGAGTAAATCATATCAAAATGTTCATGAGTAGCAATTTTGAATCTATTGTAAAAAGTAGATGAGAGTTAGGGTATAAATGCAGAAAGAATAATAAGTAAAGTCAGCCAGAGGGATAAGATGCTGTTGACAAATGTGTTAGAGAACAGTATAGAGACAGCTTTCACAAACTATTTTAAGTATCACAATCAATTTATCTGTTTGTATTTGTTATTGTTATGTATGTATATAAAGTAGAAGATGTGCCACAGTGTGCAGCAGAGGTCAGCATAATTTAATTTTAATGTGCTCAGTTTTCTACTTGAATCTTTTAGTGATTCCGGGTATCAAACTCGGGTTACCAGGCTTGCTCAGTAGGCACCTGCTGGGTCATATTGCTGGCCCTCAATTTTTTTAATATTTTACTTTTAACAATAATTAAAGACATGGCTTAAAGCAAAGAGAACAATTCAAGAAAAAAGGATCAGAGCAAGGAGTCTATGTAACTGACTCCCATTCAAAACTACAATCTTCATGTTGTGGGATTTGATAAAATTTCTATTTATATTTAGAGAACATGTTCATTTAGTGATAATCAAATGATAACCTAAACAATAGAATCATTTGTTCCTTTTTATATGTATCAAAATAATCAGTTAAATCAAAAGGAACAGGAAATCCATTGAACATTACAAACTGTACAAGCTTATGAACTACATATTCGCTATTGCTCTTCTGTATGGTATGCTCTATGATTCTCATATTATTTTAAATACCTCAAAAGTGATTTCTCATTCAATTTATATCCAAGTGAATGTAATTCATTGGGATCCTGAAAACTTTTTTCTTCTTGTTCTTCTTCTTACTTATAATCTTCAATCTCAATTCCCTAGATATGTTAGCTTTCACTTGCTTCCTGGAGATCTGGAGATAGTATTTTTCTTTAGAGCTTACAAAACAATATAAAATAAATGGAAGTTTGGCATAAGAACTACTGTACCACAATGAGATGAGAGAAGGTAATTTAAGTGAATTAAAGAAAAAGAACTGCTTACTCATATTGCTTCCCTATGTTGTTTGAGAAAAAAAATGTATTAGCTATTGGGGACAGAACAGCCCTCCTAGAAAATAGCCTTTTATTTTCTTCATTCATGGAGCATTTTCCTGGAAGAGATTCTGACAGGAAAGTAACAATTAAGGGTTTATATCTTGAAACCGCTGTTGCATTCTTGTAAAGGCTGTCAGGAGAATCACTTCAGTTGAATTTTGAAAATGAGAATTGGAAAAGTACTCAGCATTTGTTGTTATACACTCATGTTACATTCTTTCTAGTGATAGGTTTTCCTGACCTAAGAAATAAAACAGTGCAATATTGACACTAAAGACCCAGGAGACAGGGATACAGTGTGACTTTTGCTGGGTCATCTGGATCACAGACTTGTCATCACTGAAATGAACCAGATCTGAGTAGATACCTCTCCTGGAAAGAGGAAGGTTTGAGTGTCCTTATGGTACTCCTAGTTAGTCAGTGGAAGGTGGTAAGGTTCTATACTGAAACTAGTCATAAAGTCTGCACTGTGGTATCCATAGATAGGGCATGACTTTCTCTAAGCTAGATGTTAGATAAGCCTTCTCTTTCCACAGTTCCCATTAATTACAGAAAAGTATGGGTTAGACTTCCATAGCTTCAGGACATTTTTCTTAAATGGAAAAGGAGTATGTTATTTATTGGGTTTGTTTCTAGTCTGCTGACCCTATATGACTTTACTCATAGAAAAGTAATTATGTTATAGTCTTCATTTGGACTGTGATTTCATAAAGAAGATAAAGGTAAAAAGGTATCTTGTCTTTGTTCTTATACTGGGTTTTATAAGAAGTTATTTTGTGAGATGATATTAATGGACTGTATTATAAGATACAAAATTCTTGGTAATATACTGCTAAATAAATGAGTTATCTTTTGCTTTTTCTATATCTCATATTACTAAATCACAAGGTCCCGCTAGGTCAGTGGTTCTCAACTTTCCTAATGTTGTGACTCTTTAGTACATTTCCTCATGTTGTGGTCACTCTCAAACAAAATTATTTCTTTGCTACTTCATAACTGTAATTTTGCTACTTTTATGAATTATAGTGTAAATATCTGATATACAGGATACCAGATGTGTGATCACCAAAGGGGTCACAACTCACAGGTTGAAAACCACCAAGCTAGATGGCTCAGGGGTAAGGGAGCTTGCTGATAGGACTGATTGCCTGACCTGAGCTCCATTATCAGAATCTAGATGGTGGAAAGACAGAGTCAACTCCAGAGAGTTATCTGACTTCTATACATGAGTGGTGGTGCACATGGACATGCTTCTTCCCACAACACACAAAGAAATGTAAACAAAATAAATTAAATCATTCATATTCCAACAAACTTTGACATAACTCTAAGATTTTTCTCAGCATGACCCTGAGTGCAAATGAAACTATTAGTGAAATTTCAATCCTGGCTAGGGATAGATTTTTCAGTTACAGTGTTAAGTTTAGGTTGTTCATAGGAAAGTAACAAAATAGTCTAGACCATGTCACATTGTACCTACTATATGCTCATTCCTAAATGAAAAACACAACTCTGGAAGTCACTGCTCTTCCATAAGGCTCTGTAAAAGACAAGCCATGTATTTTAATTTGATTTCATTTCATTTGTTTCTATATTACACATGAAATTTCATTATTTGAAGATTTCAAAAATCCCCTAAAGCAAGAAAGTTTAAATCAGATATTTATAATTTTATTAAATAATATTTTATATTTATTCAATTCAGATCATATCCCCAAAGCAATATCTTATTTTGAAACATTTTTCAGTCTCTAAGGGACATATATAAGTAACACAGTAGATTTTCTCTATTGCCTATATATCATCATATATGTGCACCAATTCACCAAATCAAACATTGGAAGATCTTTAGCTTTTACTTGGTTATCATGACAATGTTACTTAAAAGATAATCAAGATTAGTATTATCAAAAATTTTAAAGGGCTAGAATTTCAATGTAAAGCCAATTTTAGAATGTATATCATAAATTATGTGCATCAACTTATGTAATATAGGAATAAAATATAATACAAAACATCTTGTATTTGTGAATTTTAAAATGTAAGGCAAGCTTCACTAAATTGAAGTTGCCTTCAAAACAATAAAGGGCAGGATAGCTGTAAAGGAGACACAAATTAAATCTATAATTAAATGTGCTCGTCTATTCTGGTAGCTTATTTAAATAAAGAAACACTTCATTTTATCTTCCTGCGAAGAAAGATAAATTGACCTTAAAAAACAACTTTATGTGGAAATATAGCAGCTTTGCTAAGCAATTTAATGATTTTTAAATGGAGCCAAAATTATAATAGCTCATTAGATGCAATCTATTTATCTGTTGCCATCATGAGGGGGAAGAAAAGTTAAAAGACAAAAGTTCTGAGTTATGGAAATAGAATCTTTTAGTGACATCAGCACAAGATTGTGAAGAATGAACATGTTATGAAGCAATTCAACTAATGTTGGCATTCATTTAGTTTTTCCTGAATGGGTTACCCTTACATTGTCCACTAATGATGATTTTCATTTCATAATTTAGTTCTCTGTATTTTCTTACCCCAAATTAGTCAATATAAAGAGTAGATTTTGTGAAGAAGCAGTGACCAAAACTTTGGAAACATTCTATGATGTCTTCCTTACAAACTCTAAAGAGATGTGCTTTCCTTAAACAGTTGTTTACGCCTCTGTGTTTCCCAAGGTAAGAATGAGTTCTCTTATGTCATGAGTTTTAAAAGGTATCAAACACATCATAAAATATTTAGTCTTATCTTCAAATAGAATTGTAATGCTTAGTTATTACACTAATAATAGTTTCATTTTTAAGGTTGTGACACTCCCATGTAAATGTATAAAGCATCATGTAGTCTTTAGAAAGTGTGTGTATGTGATCAAACCTCTCAACAGAACCAAAGAAATGAACAGAATTGTCTACATTCGAGCCACCAAGAATAAGCACTGCAAACTGGTGAGTCACCATTGCATCATATTTTTAAAAGTTTTAATTTGGAGAGGGGGCATTTAAAAATAGTGATTTTAAACTGAAATAAATGAGCTGTGTGACATTTTGTTATTTCCTTAACTCACTTTTTAAACCGAGAAGCATCCTGCTTTCTGTAAAATTAGAGTGTCATAGTATTAAACAGTGGATATGGGGTTGGAGATATTGTTCAATGGTTATGAGCATTATCTGCTCTTATTGATCACTTAGGTTTGGTTCCCCGTACCCACAGCAGGTGACTGACAACCATCTAGAACTCCAGCTCCATGGGATCCAGTGTCCTCTTTTGGCCTCAGCAGGTGTCTGATCACATGTGGTATGCAAACATATACTCAGGCATAAGCAAGAAATAAAAACTTTAAAGTACATTTTTTAAAGTTAATGCATCTACATTGTATGATAGGGTGGTTAATATATGAAGAATTCATGATAGATATCCATGGTTTTATTAAAGGTGACAAACTGATCTCGACCAATCAGATTTTTGAAAAAAAAATGTAAGGAAAAATTGAAAGAAGTTCACAAATTTTACCATTTAGTGGGTGAATTATATTTACCAACATCATGACTGTCAAAACATTGACACATCAAGTAAATCTGAAAGTTAGGTAAAATGTCCTTGAATGGATTGCTGTTTAATTGGAAATTTGTTTCATGCATAAAAATGCTCAATTGTTATAGCATCATTCTTAAAATTATTTCTTCCATCCTTTTGTCTTAAGAATTAAAAAATTAATCCACTTAATCTTCCCATTCCACTTCCAGAAAATCCACCCATAATTATTTTATTTACCCTTTCTAGGATAATCCAATCCTCCCGACATTCCATTACTCATTACCTAATCTCTGTGGTTATACGAATTATAGCTTGTTTAATGAAGACTTAACAGCTAATATCCACATATAAGTGAATATGTAACATATTTGTCTTTTTGGGTTTAGGTTACCTTTCTTTGGGTGATTTTTTTTCTTGCTTCATCCATTACCAGATGATTTTATAATTTTATTTGTTAACAGCTGAAAAAAATGGCATTGTGTAAATGTACCATATTTTCCTTATCTATTTATCCATTAATGGGTGTCTAGTCTTTTTCCAATTTCTTGCTGTTATGATAAAATAGAAAATAATATGGATGAGTAAGTGTCTCTGTATAGGATGCAGAGTGTATTTTGGGTATTCGCTCAAGAATGGAATAGCTGAATCGTAGGGTAGATCTAGTCCCAACTTCCTGAAGAGCAGCCATGTTGATTTTCATTATGATTGTACAAGTTTGCAGTTCCACAAGCAATGGATGAGTGTTCCCCTTAATCTATATTCTTACCAGCATGAACTATCATTTGTTTTATTGATCTTAACCATTCTGATTGGTGTAAAATGAAAACTCAAAGTATTTTTTATTTTCATTTCCCTGATGACTATGGAGGATTTTGAACACTTCTTTAAGTACTTCTCAGCCATTTGTGTTTCCTCTTTGGAGAATATCATGTGTAAATCTACATCAATTTTTAATTATGTTGTTTTCTTCATATCTAGCTTTCAGTAGTGATCTCTGTATTTTTTATATTAGCTTTCTACCAGATTGTAGTCAGTAAAAATCTTTTCCCATTGTATAGCCTACTGCTTTGGCCAAATGATATTATGCCTTTTACCATATAGGAAGTTTTCAGTTTCATGAGGTCCCATTTATTAATTGTGGTTCTTACTGCCTGTGATATCAGTGTTCTGTTAAAAAAATATTCCTTTCAGTGACAATGACTTCAAGATTATTCCTTACTTTCTCTTCTATTAGGTTCAGTACATCTGGACTTACGCTGATGTCTTGGAACCATTTGGAATTGAGTTTTGTGTAGGGTGAGAACTGTGAATCTTTTTGCATTTTACTTTATACAGTAATCCAGTTTGACCAGCACCATTTGTTGAAGATTCTATCTTTTTTTCAGGGTGTATATTTGGCTTCTTTATAAAAAAAAAAAAGTCAGGTGTCCATAGATGGGTAGACTTATGGCTGAGTTTTCAATTCAATTCCATTAATCAACATATCTGGTTTTTGCCAATTCAAATCTGATTTTATTATTATAGCTTGATAATAAAATTTGAAGATAAGGTTCTAAGACCTGAAGCAGTTCTTCTATTATTCATAATTGTTTTAGCTGTCCTGGGTTTTTCATGTTTTCATATAAAGATGAAATTGTCCTTTCAAGACCTGTGAAGAACTGTGTTGTAATTTTTATGGGGACTGCATTGAATCTATAGATTGATTTTAGTAGAATGGCCATTTTTACTATATTAATCATATTGATCAATGAGCAGAGGAGATCTTTCCATTTTCTGATATCTTCAATTTCTTTCATCAATGTCTTAAAGTTTTTATTACATAGGCCTTTCACTTCCTTGATTAGAGTTACTTCAAGATATTTTATATTTTTTGAGAGTATTGAGAAAGGCATTATTTCCCTGAATTCTTTCTCAATACCTTTGTCATTTGTATATACGAAAGGTACTGATTTTTGTGTGTTAAATTTGTATCCTGTTACTTTACTGGATGTGCTTATCAGTCATAGGATTTTCTCAGTGGAATTTTTATGGTCACTTATGTACAATCATATCATCTGCAGGTAAACACACTTTGGCTTTTCCTCTTCCTATTTGTATCCTTTTGGTCTACTTCTATTGTCTTATTGTTCTAGCTTGGACTTTACCTACTAAATAAAAAAGGTGTGGAAGGAGTAGACAGCCTAGTCATGCTCCTGATTTTAGTGAAAATGCTTTGAATTTCTCTCTATTTAGGTTGATGTTGTCGGCGGGATTCCTGTAAATCATCTCTATTATGTTTTGCATGTCCCTTGTATTAATAGTATCTCTGGGAGGGGGTTGGATTTTTCAACGGCATTTTATGCATATAATTAGACGATCATTTTTTTTCATTTTTTTTCATTAAGAATTTTTCTACTCATCCTACATACGACCCACAGATGCCACCTCCTCCTTCTTCCCTCCTACCACCTCCCAGCCCTCCCTCCAAAGCCACCCCCCATCTCCACATCCTCCAAATCAAGGTTTACCATGGGGAGTCAGCAGAGCCCTGCACACCAAGCCTGCCCATGCACCAGAGATGGATCCGATTTCCCCACCCCCCCCCAGGTGTGCCCCAAAGAGTTCTAGCTAAACAACTGTCTCCCATATCCAGAGCGCCTAGTCAAGTCCCATGGGGGCTCCACAACCACTAGTCTACAGTTTGTGAGTCTCCACCAGGGTGGCCAGTGATCTCTCCTTATTCCCATCATGTTCTCGTCGTCCCCTACCTGCAGAATCCCTCCTCTCTCCCTTTTACTGGATTCCTGGAGCTTAGCCTGGCGCCCAGCTGCGGATCCCTGCATCCACCTCTATCAATCACTGGATAAAGGCTCTATGATGACAGTTAGGGTATTGACTAGACAGGTCACCAGTGTAGATCAGTCCAGGTACCCCCTCGATCACTGCCAGCAGTCCAAGGTGGGGTCATCCCTGTGGTTTTAGTCTGTTTCTATGGTATATTACATTTTTTGATTTACATAGATTAAACTGTCTTTGCATCTCTGGGATGAAGCCTACTTGGTAATGGTGCATGATCTATTTTATATGTGCTTGAATTCAGTTAACATGTATTTTACTGAAAAGTTGTTTGCATCTGTGTTCTTAAGGAGAGTGTTCTGTAATTTCCTTCCGTGTTGGGTCTTTTTGTGGCTTGTTGTTTGGGTATGAGTGTAACTTTATCTTATTAGACACTTGGACAATGCCCCCTTTGTTTCTGTTTTGCAGAGTAATTTGAGTATTGGTGTTCTTGTAGCATTCTGCTCTAAAACCGTTTGGCCCTGGGTCTTTCTTTCTTTTTTCGGATTGTAGATCTTGATTACTGCTTTTATTTTCCTGGTGGTTACAGGTCTGCATAAATTGCTTATTTGACCTTGAACTAACTTCAGTAGGTGGTATATATCAAGAAAATTACCCATTTCTATTGAATTTTTTTCAATTTGGTAGCATACCAGTTTTTAAAGTTTGCCCTTATGAGTATCTGGATCTCCATGGTGTCTGAGTTATGACTCCCTTCTGTATCTATTTTTTAAATTTGGATCTTCCCCCTGTGCCTTTTAGTTAATTTGACTAAGTGTATGTCAATCTTATTGACTTTCCCAAAGAACCAACTCTTTCTTGCACTGATTCTTTGTATTAATTTTTATTTCTATTTTATTTTTTAAGATGCAGGTTTAATTATTCCTTTCTATCTGTTCCTATTAGGCATTATTACTTCTTTTTGTTTTCAAGCTTTTAGGTATGCTCTTAAGTTACTTGTATGAGATCTCTCCAATTTTTTCGTGTGGTTACTTAGTGCTATGAACTTTCCTCTTAGAACCATCTTCACTTCATCCTAAAAGTTTGGGCATGTTGTGTTTCCATTTTCACTCAATTTTTTGTTTTGTTTTGTTTTTTCTGTCGTGAACCACTTTTTATTCAGTAGTGACTTGTTCGATTTCCATGAGTTTTAAGCTTTCTGTTGTTTCTGTACTTGTAGATATCCATCTTTAATTCATGGTTCTTAGATAGGATGTTGGGTGTTATTTCCATTTTCTTGTATCTCTTGAGACTTTCTCTGTGTCCAAGAATGTGGTCTGTTTTGGAGAAAGTTTCATGAGGTGCTAAGAAGAAGCAATATTCATCTGTGTTTGGGTCAAATGTTTTGTAAATATCTGTTAGGTCTATATGGTTTATATTGTCATTTAGCTACAGAATTTCTCTGTAATTTTTTTTTCTCTAGAAGACCTGTCTTTTGCTGAGAGTGGGATATTGAAGTCTCCCACTATCATTGTATGACAGTAAATATCTTATTTTAGCTGTAACAGTGTTTCTCTTATAGACTTGGGTGCTTTGTGTTTGAGGCACAGGTGTTAAGAATTGCAGTGTTTTCTTGGTGGATTTTTCCTTTGATGAGTATTTAGTCTCTTCCCTATTTCTTTAGACTAGTGTCGGTGTGAACTCTACATTGTGAGATATTAAAATGGCTACACCACCTTGTTGCTTTTATCCCTTTGCTTGCAATGTCTCTATCTATCCTTTTACCTTGATGTGTTGTCTATCATGCTAAGGTGTTTTCCTGGATAGTGTAGGCAGATGGATCATTTTCTGTATCCAATCTGTTAGCCTTCATCTTTTATTGTGAAATTGAGACCACTGATGTTGATAGTTATCAATTAGCAACGTTGGTTGATTCTTGTTATTTTGTTGTTTGGTTGTGGGGACCTCCCTCCTTTGATTCACTAATCTGAAATTACTCATTCTTTGTGTAGTCTTTGGTGTGGCTAACCTCTTCATGTTGAAGTTTTCCTTCTAGCACCTTCTATAGAGCTGGATGTATAGATAAATACTGTTTAAATTTGGTTTTATTTTGGAATGTGTTCCTCCATCTATTGTTACTGAAATTTTCCTTGGTATAGTTGTCTGGACTGGGATCTGTGGCCTCTTAGAGTTTGTAGAACATCTGTCCAGGCCCTTCTGGCTTTTATAGTCTCCATTGAATTGGCAGATGTTATTCTAATAAATCTATCTTTATACTATCTTTATATGTTACTTGATCTTTTTACCTTGTAGCTTTTAATGTTCTTTCTTTGTCATGCACATTAAGTATTTTGATTATTATATGTCATAGGGGTATTTATTTTCTGGTCCAAACTATTTGGTGTTCTTTATGCTTTTTATAACTTGATAGGTACTTCCTTCTTTAGGTTAGGAATTATTTCTTCTATGATTTTGTTGAAAATATTTTGTGACTTTTATCTGGGTTTCTTCTCCTTTTTTAACTTTAGATTTGATCTTTTTGTATTTCCCCAGGTTTCCTGGATGTTTTATGTCTTGATTCTTTAAGATTTAACATTTTTCTGAACTGAGATATTTTTTTTCTCCCTTGTCTCTAATGTCTGAGATTCTCTCTTCCATTGCTTGTATTCTTTGGCAATTGCTGTCTCTGAGTTTCTTGCTTGAGTTTCTAAATTTTTCATTTCCAGTTTTCCCTTAGTTTGGGTTTCTTTATTTAGTTTCACTTTCATGTCTTGAACAGTTTTCTTCATTTCATTCTACTGTTGTGTTTTCCTAGATTTCATGAATCAGTTTATTTATATCCTGTATAAGGGCCTTGATCAGACTCTTAATGGCTATTTTGAAGTCCTTGTCTTGTGACTCAACAGCATTGCACTTCCCAAGACCTACTGAAGTAGGGTCACTGGGCTCTAATAGTGACATATTATGCTGGCTGTTATTGATAGGGCTTTTATACTAACATCAAGGCATCTTGGTTTGGGATGACTATAATTATAGATTTGATAGACTGTAATTCTAGGTCTTTTCTTGGCTGTGTGCATTTTTCATTCCTTGGTTTCTTTTGCCCTCTCTGGATCTTAGAAGCATGTATTGGCTGTGGGTTGCCTAGTAGATAGTGCTTTTGAGTTTGTACCAGATATGACCCCTGAGGATCCCTTGTTGAATTTGTTTGCAGATACTGGAAGCTAATACGCAAGAATGGGGGTGGGCTAGAAGGGTGGAGGACTGAGAAGATCCAGCAGAAGGAGGAAAAATGGGTGTAAAACAAGGATCTGGTACCCCGGACATTTCCAAAAAGTGATAGTTGCTGTTGAGTGAGGAAAAGGGAATGGAGTGAGGAAGAAAGGCTGTAGAAGAGAATCTGGTTAGTTCCTTTGGAGTGATGGCAGAAGGGAAGGAGAGCTTGCAGTAGCTGTTCTGCTACAAACCTGAGGATAAGACTATGGAATTGGAGTTGAAAGATGGAATGGAGAGTGAAATCATGTACCTGATTCTCTGGCTATCTTGGTCAGGGGGTTTCCAAGGAAAGACTGTCTTGGGTATTGTTGGATGAGACTTTATTTCTATCCTCATGTCATGGGTACATACATGATTTTTATACACCTTCCCGGAAACACATAAGAGAGAAATCATGGTAGCTACCTTTCTGATATTGGCTTATCTGGTGATTTCTCTTTATATCTATCTCTCTCAAAAATATCACACAGTTCTTTGATCCACCCTTATCCTGTTGGACATCTACTTTGGATCTCTAAGTTAGATATTGTTGATATCATGCTAATAAACACCGATGTTTAAATTACACTGTGATATGTTGATTTGGAGTCCTTTAAAAAAAGACATTTTATTTCATGCCCAAAAGAGAATAAGAGAATTCTAAAATAAATGAGTCTCTAGTAACCTAATTTTAGTAATAAATGAAAATAGTAGCAAATCTAATATTAAATTGAACATTTGAACAATGTTATAAACCACCTAGACCCAACAGATATATCAGTAAGCCTATAAACAGTCTCATATATATGTGCTTCATAATAATGTGTTAGATTTTCTCCAAGATAGATTAAGTAAATGGTGACAAAAGAACTATAGTTAATTTAAGGATCTGAAAATATTGAAAGTATGTTCTTCATCTACAATAGTATTAAATTACAAAAAAGTAATAGAAGCAAAGTTGGTAATTCAAGTATTCTTTTTTAAAGCATATATGTAAACAACTATTGTCTCAAAATGAAATCACAGTTGAAGAGACAAAATAGTTGTAAAACAACACAGGCAAGGAACTAGTTAGGGTATAGCTGAGTAATACTGCTGCTGCACCTTGGTAACTGTAGTTTCTGATAGTCAGAACGCTGATTTATTATTAAATATCCTCCAAGCACACCTATATTTTGCAATTATATAAGAAACTAAGGAACCAGAGCATTCTCTCAGGCATGTGTAGTAATGAAGATCTGTATCTCTTTCAGAAGAGCTGGAGTCATTACATCAATTTCATTATGATTTTGATATCCTCTTTTTTGAGAGAATCATGGAAAGAAATAAATGGAATGCAGCCTCCAGTTCATCATTTATTGGGAGCATAAAAAGATTACCTTAACCCATAAATACACCACACTCTTCATACACGTTTGCAAAATTTTTATTTAAAAAAAATTTTGTAGCTCCATACTTTTGGCTGGATGCACTAAACTCTCGTGAGAATGTGTGCTTTGCTCTGCTAAAAAAACTATCACTTAAACTGTCCATGTTTTATGATTCAATTCCCTCCTTCAAAAAGATAAGGATCCAAAGACTCCCCACATTTTAAAATTAATTTATGTGTAAGGGCAGTACACAAACAAAGAAGAATAGATGTGATACAGTTAAATGTAGAACTTAGATTGAAGATTATAATTGGATGCATCAGAATTAAAAAGAATAGTGTCAAAGTAGTGACTATTCTCTGACACCATAATGTGCATATGTAAAATGCACTATACCCCAGGGAGTGAATCTGTTTAAGGCAAGAATAAACAGATAGTTTTCAAATTATATTTAAATATACAAATGATTTCACAGCACTGAGTGTTTTTAAAGAACAAAGCAATTTTTGCTAATCCCAGTGATGTCTACCGAATGCCACATCTATACCTGTCAACTTCCCCGAAACTTTTTGAATCTTAGTTCATGAAATAAATAAGAATGAAGTAGGAGAATGTAGACCTTAGTATTTATAAGCTGCATGAAGGGTGGTTTTCAAGGAAATGATGGTAAGTGAATGAACAATGAATGTAATAAACCAGCTTTCAAACATTTTTCCTTTATATTTCAGGTGTACATACCAGCTTCTGGGGATCATAAGTACCTCTCAGAGACACTGAAGTTGTATGAGCTCTCAAGAGTGACAGGAGTACTTAAAATACAAGTATACATGAGTACAAAAATGAGTTTTAGCATGTAATTGCTGTATTTGTATACTTCTGAAATTTCCTCCTTAATTTTTTAAAAAAATTCAACTCATGAAGTATAATTTAAATGTGTCAAAAAGAACAGGGATATTTCCCACAGGAAGATCATTTGAGGAGAGAAATCTGCTCCATGCCATTGGTATAAAAGAGTACATTGATAGCTTAACTGTGTAGAACTTTCACATTTAATGTCTTCATTGGGTACTGAAATGGTTGCAAAGCTTGTCTTCATCCAATTTAAAGTTGAGGTGTTGTATGAGCAAATTGCTCCAGCTCCATCATAGCACACAGTAAATGAAATCATATAAGTATAGATAAAATACCTGTGGACAGATTCCTCTGTCAGCATTTTAAGAGATTATTGATGGAAGAAATCTAAAAGGAGCTTAAGGAGAGCTAAGGAACCCAAAAAAGATAGCTTTAGTGGAAAGGAAAGCGCTCCCAATTCACTTTCCACAAATTAGTGAGTAACTGGAAACATGTCAGAGTTAGGTAATGTCAAGACACAAATTTTTCTTTTGGATCTCCATAAAATGTGTATTTTCTCTACAGACACACTTTTTTAGTGAAAGAATGAAGATAAAATCCAGGTCTTAGATGATGTTACTATATTTGCGGTTAGAAGTATTGATGTGCACTCACTTGATAAACATAGTTGGGCAATTTCACGATGAGAAGGACATGTAAAAAAGAAATTGGAAATTAAGTAATATTTGCAAATGTACTACCAAACAAGCTGAAAAATAATGTTTGTACAATTCTTTTTGTTGTTGTTTGTTTTTCAAGGCAGGTTTTTCTGTGTAGTCCTGGCTGTCCTAAAACTCACTCTGTAGACTAGGCTTGTCTTGAACTCAGAGAGATCTGCCTGCTTCTACCTCCCAAGTGCTGGCATTAAAGGCATGCACCACCACTGTCTGATGATTTTACAATTGTTTTTGTTTTTGTGTTTTGGTTTTTTGAGACAAAAAAAAACAACGTGCAGCTTTGCACCTTTCCTGGAACTCATTCTGTAGCCCAGTCTGGCCTTAAACTCACAGAGATCCACCTGCTTTTGCCTTCCAAGTGCTGCACCACAGCCCAGCTCTATGGTTTTTTTGTTTGTTTGTTTGTTTTGTTTTGTTTTGTTTTGTTTTTGTTCATTTTACATACCAACCACAGATCCCCCTATTATCCCTCCTCCGGCTTCCCCATGCTCCTTGCCTCCTCCCCCCAACTCACCCTCTCATTCCCTCCTCCAACAGGGTAAGTTCTCCCGTGGGGGGATAACTAAGCCTGGTACATTCGGTTGAGAACCAAGCCCCTTCACACTGCATCAAGGGTGAGTAAGGTATCCAACCACAGGTAAAGGGCTCCAGAAAGTCAGTTCATGCCTCATGGATAGTACAATTCTTAACTGACAGGTAAAAGCCAATCATTTGCTGGGAGTGGTAGCACAACCTTTAATCCCAGCACTAGGGAGGCAGAGCCATGTAAATCTCTAAGAGTTCCAAGTCTGTAGGGTAGAAATAGTAGAGTTCCAGGCCAGGCAGGGATCTGTAGTGAGACCCTCTCTCAAAAACAAATGATCAAACACAAAATTCCAATATTATTTTTTAAAACTTCTTCATCCTGACATGTTTTAATAATGTCATCTTTGACCTTTGATTATATTAGTTTCCCCATAATCCTTATAAAAGATAAGTTTTGTAAATAAGTTCCCAAATGAGATCATAAGTTACTACTGAATAAATTGTCATGATAGTTTTTGTGAAAATACATTTTAACTCTTTAAATAGTGGTTTCATTTATGAGAGGATATGATGGGGAAATATATATATGCATATACATATATATGTGTGTACATGAAATTATAATACTCATTTTTTTAAAACTAGATGAAAGGAAAAATACACTTCACTATATTTTAAATCTTTTAAAAACCAAAGTTATTGGTGAAATTTTTATAAGGAAATTACTTGTGCAAGATCATGATGTCTTCTAAAGTGATAGGTGTTTGCAAATTTTCAAATAGCATTCCATCTTGCATACTAGAATAATATGAAATATACATTTAGAATTCTTCTTTCCATTTTTTGTTCCTTCTTTTCCTTTCTTTTCTTCTTTATATAATTTTTGAAACAGAATATGTAGAGTCTCAAAGAAATTATTTTGTTTTGAGAAATATGTGTGTAGGATTGACACAGCTGGGCTAAGTATCCAAATCAAGGACACACACACAGAAATACACTAGATATCTGAACAAGTTCTGACTCAGAAACGTAATGCAAATAAGATTTCTTTTTCTAAAGGAGTTGAAGTATAGATTTATTCAATTTGTGCCAATATGTCATGATTCAGAGAAACCTTATAGATATTGCTAACACATAACTCAAATGTATCCCTGTGTCAGGTCCTCATACATAAGTGACATTATTCTACATATTTCTAATCAGGAGATGGTGATACTAACTCCCTTTAGATCATGTAAGCTACTGACTCAATAGTAGTTGACTTAGGACCACTGACTTTGTTGAAGTAATCAGCCTTGATATGGAGAGTTTTGTATGTATGCAATTGTGGAATCCATAACACATTCTTCCTTAAATCCTACAGCATCAAAAAGTTTGTTGAGTGCTCAGTTTCACATTGTTGTCAGTATTCTTTAACAAATTTACTTCTTCCATTCTGATCCATTGAAATTATGTGATCTTTAGACATTTCTACTGGCAAGAAAAACATGGGTATCATTTCAAAAATGTGAATTAAAGTTTTATTAGTTTGTCTTTTATGTTTTCTTTCATGTATATGTTGAAATTTTTTTTGGTTTGAACTTTCTTTTTTTATAAATATTTTTATTTTATAATTAATTTAATTTTACATATCAGCCATGGATTCCCCTGTCCTCCCTCCTCCCATCCCCCAGCCTTCCCCCACATCCACCCCCCATTTCCACCTCCTCCAAGGCAAGGTCTCCCCTGGGGAGTCAGCCCAACCTGGTAGATTCAGTGAGGCAGGTCCAGTCCCCTCCTCCCTGCACCAAGGCTGAGCAAAGTGTCTCAGCATAGGCCCTAGGTTCCAAAAAGCCAGCTCATGCACCAAGGACAGGTCCTGGTCCCACTGCCTGGGGGCCTCCGAGATAGTTCAAGCTAATCAACTGTATCACTTATCCAGAGGGCCTGGTCCAGTTCCATGGGGGCACCTCAGCTATTGGTTCACAGTTCATGTGTTTCTGCTAGTTTGACTGTTTGTCCCTGTGCTTTTTCCAATCAGGTCTCAATATCTCTTGCTCATATAATCCCTCCTCTCTCACGTCAATTAGACTCCTGGAGTTCCACCTGGGGTTTGTCCGTGGATCACTGCATCTGCTTCCATCAGTCACTGGATGAGAGTTCTATCATGACAATTAGGGTGTTCGGTCGTCTGATCACCAGGACACAAAAGGACACATGTTCAACTATGTTCATAGTGGCATTATTTGTAATAGCCAGGACCTGGAAACAACCTAGATGCCCTTCAACTGAAGAATGGATAAATAAAATGTGGCACATATACACAATGGAGTACTACTCAGCAGAGAAAAACAATGACATCATGAGGTTAGCAGGCAAATAAATGGATGGAACTAGAAAATATCATCCTGAGTGAGGTAACCCAGACTCAGAAAGACAAACATGGTATGTACGCACTCATAAGTGGATACTAGATGTAAAGCAAAGGGTAACCAGATTGCAACTCACAACTCCAGGGAAGCTACCTAGTAAATAGGAACCTAAGAAAGACACAGGGATCATCCAATGACAGAGAATTGGATGAGGTCTACATGAGCAAACTAGGGGTGATGGGGGTAATGGAGGGCAAGGGTCGAGGGAAAGAGAGCTTAGGGGAACGGGAGGTTCCAGCTAGATCAGGAACAGAGTGGGAGAACAAGGAAAGAGATACCATGATAAATGAAGACCCCATGGGAACAGGAAGAAGCAGAGTGCTAGAGAGGTCCCCAGAAATCCACAAAGATACCTCCACTATAGACTACTGGTAATGGTCGAGAAAAAGCCCGAACTGACCTACTCTGGTGATCAGATATGTTGAAATATTATCTATCTCTACATTCTCTTTTTCAACTTCCTCATGTTGCTCCAGCATTCACACTCCATTTTCTTTCTTTCTTTTTTTCTTTTTTTTTAATAGTCCACTAAGTCTAGATACTGCTGCATATTCCTATGTGGGTGTGAGGATGTCCAGTGGAGCAAGAGAAACCAACCAGTGGCCAAATCCTCCAAAGAGAATGATTCTCCCTTCCCAAGCAACTATCCAGTGTCAAGAGTTCCTCAGTAAGAGGAACATCTGGAGGATCATCTACCCCATCTATGCCAGAATATTGTTGGTTTCATCTTGCACAGGTCTTGTATAGAAATGTTAGTTTTTATGAGCTGATGGCTGAGATAGAAAGCCATGTCATGGCCTGAAGACAGCACCAATTCCTCCTAGCTCTAGTTCACACATTCTTTCTGCCACCTCTCCTATGATGTTCTCTGAGCCCTTGTGGTTGATGGTATTAATACAGGTATCTCATTGAGAAATGAGACCTCAGTTTCCTATTCTTAGTGTCTCTCCGTAGAATTCTCTTTACTACAAAAAGAAATTTCTCACTCAAAAGTTGAGAGTATCACAGATCTATGGGTATAAACATAGATGTTTAGAAGGTGTGTTACTCAAGGTTCTCTAGAGTCACAACTTATGGAATATATATGTATTATATAATATATATGTATTATATATGTGTATATAATATACATGTATTGTATATTATATGTGTATTATATAATGATATTATTATATGTGTATTACATAATGATATATATAATATATGATATTATACATATTATATATAGTTATAAAGAAGTTTTTTTGGAATCTGTATTAACCTAATGACTAAGGATAATAAGTACTTTTTAATACTGGATACCTGCTCCTGGTCATGGCACTGCAATATTTTAATGAAAATTTAAATCTGTGCTCAACAGAGACAACTATCTGTTCTTGTTGCCAGCCTACTTTTTGGATATTTTTCTTTTTTATTCTTCCTTTTGCTCTATAGAAACTTTGAAGTTTTATGATGTCATAGTTTTCACTTGTTGACTTCAATTCTTGGACAAGAGGAATCCTATTAAGTAAGTCTTTTGCTACATGTGTATCAAGTAAGATACTGTCTGTTTTCTTCTAATGGTTTCAGTATTTCAGATTTTACATTTAGTTCTTTGATTAATTTGGAGAAAGTTTTGTACAATTAGAGTGATAAAGATCTAATTTCATCCTTTGTATGTAGACATCCAATTTCACAGTACCTTTTATTGAAGAGACATTTTATCATCCAGCCTTTGCTTTTGGCCATCTTTGTTAGATCTGTGGGTTGGCTAGGATGTCTAGATAGGAAAATTCATCATCTATGCCCTGGAGAATGATGTAGTGGATCTGCCTGGGTGGGAAAGCTGCATGTTTTATGTAAATAGCATGTCCGTAATAGCAGGTGTTAGAAACTTTTTATTATTACTTCAATCTTGTTGATGGCTATTGATCTTAAGTTTAATTTATTTATTCCATCTTTGTTTAATTTTGGTATGTTGTATACCTCTAGGAATTCATTCTTTTTTAACATCATGGCATATAGGATTTTAAAATATGTCCTTGGGAATTTTGAATCTCATTGAAATCTTTAGGAATGTCTGTATTTTGTTTCTAACTTTATTAATTTGGGTCTTCTCTCACTTTCTTTGGTTAATTTGGCTAAGAGTTTGTCAAATTTGTTTATGTTTTCAAAGAACCAACTCTTCATTTCACAATTTCTTTCTATTGTTTTTTTTTTCATTCTTTTAAATTCACTAATTTCAATTATGAGTTTGGTTACTTTTTTATCTTCTGTTTGGGGATTTGTTTAGTTTATTCTCTTCCCAAGGCCTTCAGGTTTGTTACTCAATTATAAGTTTGAGATCTCTCAAAATTTTTATGTAAGTACTTATAACTAAAATCTTTCCTCAAAAGAGTGTCTTTATTGTGTCCTATAGGTTTTGTTATGTTCTGTTTTCATTTTTATTCAATTCTAGGATTGTTTTGTTTAATTTATTTGACTCAATTATTATTCAATAGTGTATGCTAATTTACTTTATGTAGTTTTTATTGCTGTTGATAACTAGCAATATGTTGATATTCCATTGTTATCATATTTAATGCAGAATTGTATTTCTATGTTCTTATATTTGTTGAGATTTTCTTTGTGTCCTAATAGATGATAAATGTGGATGAATTTCCATGGGCAACTAAAAGGAGTATATATTCTGTCTTGTTTTCATAGGATGTTCTGCATGACTGCTATGTCTAGTTTTTCTATATATAATTTTGTCCAGAAGACCTCTGTCTATTGATGAGGTGGTATAGTGGAGTCAACTACCACCAAAGTACTGTGGTTAATCCCTGGTGCTCTCCCTAGTAGTGTTTTGAAGAGAAACTGGATGCATCTGTGTATATTAGAGTTTTAACTTCCCCAGGATATGTTGTTTCTTTGATAAGTATGGAACATCCCTCCTTGTCTCTTCTAACTGCTGTTAGTTTAAAGTCAGTTTTGTGAGAAATGGGAAACCTTAGCATTCTACAAGAAGTAATGAATATTTTACAAAGCCTCATTAGAGAATAAGGGCAATTAGGCTGTATACACATCCTCTACACTGTAGATTCATTAGGATTGACCTGCTTAGAGAAGCAGATACTTAGTTACATGTTATCTGTCAAAAATTATTCACAGCAGTCCTTCTTTCATTAAGAAGGAAATAAAAGCCAAATCCCAGAACTCTAGAGACAGAGGAAGGTGGGTATCTGTGAGTTTGAGGCCAACCTGGTCTACAAAGCAAGTTCCAGGATAGCCAGGACTGTTACACAGAGAAACTCTGTCTCAAACAAAGAAACAAGAGAGAAAGAAATAGAATGCTAAGGTTGCCTATTTTTCCCATTCTTACTAATCATGAATGTGGTCAGTGTGTGTTTGCTTAAATAATTATCAATCCAAAGGGAAAATACTTGTTTATTTCCAGATAATGAAGCTTGCCAACCTTTGCATATGATCATTAATCATTTGTAGTTCCTTACTTTTCTCTACATAATCTTTGCTGACATTTCTTTTGATGTGGCAAACTATTATGTTTTTTTAACTTAATGTGTGCATATGTCTACTAAATTCTGAATTTTTACTAGATATTCTTCATGTCTTGTAATACACTTAAATTGCTTATGCAATTTTTGCCCATTGAAACCTCATTTTTTCTGTTTGAGGATTTGTCTAAATGTTCTGCTTTAATGAGGTTCACAGCTACTACATTGTACAATTTACTCATTTAATTGATGTTAATATAATCTTTACTGAACTGTTAATGTTAAAGCTACTGGATACTAGTAATGATTTAGGAAATTTTCTATGGTGATTAATCAGGATGATGAGATAATGATTTAAAAACTGAGTAGGTCTATGTGGTTGTGTGATGCTTGAGACCAGTAAGCATTGGTTTATATGAAGAATGCTTCTTAAACGATATAATAGTAAAACTGGTAAGATAAAGCAACGCAAGGACCCATCTACTGGGTTTGCAACAAAATCTTTAAGGTTAGATCAACAGCAAGTCTAACCTGAATGATGAAATAGATGCTTCTGAGAAAGGGCATCTTTATGTAGAATAAATCAAAGAGAAGGATGATGCACAGGAAACATCTACATGCATCTAGAACTGACAAGAAGGGATAACTTGTTGCTTATTTGGAAATCATTATTGCCATCTTTCATATAATCAGAGAAAGAAACAAAACAAAGAAACAGATACATATCACATTGATTATTTATCTAGAGGAGCTGTATTTGCTGTTCTTTTGTAACATTTAATGGTGAAGAAAGTGGAATTTGCAAGGGTTTCTTCTTTGGGAAGATATGAATTTCATAACTACAAAAGAAATTTAATTAGACCAATGATTTTAACAGTCTTGGATATTTTTGTAATATGGGTATTTTATTTAAAAAATGACCATAATAATATTCATTTGGTAGATTTTACTTCTATCTCCCACAATTAAAAGCCATTTAGTATTGTGTAAGCTACTAAATGAAAAAATATCCTGAATATGTGATTATTTACGAGTATTAAAAAATCCCTCTCTAGAATATTATAGCTTGGTACTGTGTTCTACACTTCAATCTTAATACTTTGGACATAGCAAGTTCCTTATCAGTGTGTTGCTGTCTCAAAAACAAACAAAAATTTTGACAGATCAAAATACAGAAGTATAAGATACATTCTAGCACTGGTAGAAATCAAAGCATCTTTTTATATTCTTGAACTTGTGCTAACTGAACTATTTCTGCATTAAATAAAGTCACATGATAGAGGAAAGAATTTTAGATAACCAAAATATGTACACATATAAAAGGAATTTAAATACATTCACCATATAATGAGAGATACAATGCCCCAACTAGACATCTATGCCACCAATAAAAGCCCTAGCATCATGAATGGGTTATATCTAAATGAGTTTTTGTCCAAATGGGTTCTATAGACATCCCTAGGCATCTCAGATGATTGCCTATTGCTGAGGATGCTGTTTGCTCTTAGCAACCTAAGAGTAAGATAGTTTTGCTGAAAATACAAATTTCTTATGTTACTGAACATGGAGAAATCCCAACTAGGAGTTTCACCCCTACTTACTAACATTACACTGGTGTTTGGAGGTACTTTACACATACCAGAGAAGAAAGGTTATCATCAATAAAACCCAACAACAACCTTTTTGACCCACACCAGTTAACCTGCCTGAAAGATATACTGGTGCCTAAGTAGAAAAAATAAAAGTTAAGCAAGTAACCAACCACATATTGATTGAATTTGAAGGGCACTCATTAAAGTGGCTAAGAATTTGAGAATAGATAGGTCATGGGCCACAGGAGAAAGGCTACTACTATTCTGCTAAAAGAACACAGCAATGAAATGATACCTAATGATATATTGCTATAGTCACAGATCAGCCTACCATTAAACGCTCATCAGAAAGGTTTCTTTTTGTACTAGATAGTAATTAACACAGAGACTCACAACTGAACAATGCGCAGAGGGTGAGAATTTTGAGCACTCAACCCTAAATGAGATGGCCTCATCAACCCCTTCCCACAAGGCTCTAAGATGTATGCTGAATAGGGGTCAGAAGAGCCAGAGATGGCAAATGACCCCAAGGCAACAGTACCTTCCTGACACAATAGGATCGATAAACAAATGAACTCACGATTTGTTGTGTGCACAAAACCAGTACAAGTTCAACCCAGAAAAAAAAATCCCAGCACAGCAAAGGGGAAGTAAATACAAAGCCACACTCCTAACCAAGAAGCTATTTATTTGTAACTGATACCTGCTGCGAAAGAAAAAGAATCAGTCTTCTCCAATAGAGTGTCACTGGGTATATCAATAACTTCATGGCAGGGACCATGTGTAGGAGTATTTGTCCAACACAAAAGAGAATTTGCAAAATTGAATCCAGTGTGTGTGTGTGTGTGTGTGTGTGTGTGTGTGTGTGTGTGTGTGTTGGTTTGGTTTGACATTTTTTGGATTATTGAGTTTGTTTCTTTAAATTTTGTTTGTTGATTTTTGGTTTTTAAGTTCGATGGTATAGCGACTTGAAAGAAAATGGTTCCCAAAGGGAGTGGTACTATTAAGAGGTATGACTTTTTGGAGGAAGTGTGTCACTGTGGGGGTGGGCTTTGAAGTCTCTTTTTCTCAAGCTTCCTCAGTGTGACTGTCTGTCAACTTCCTGTTGCCTCTGAGTCAAGATGTAGGACTCTCAGCTCCAGCACCACATCTGCCTGCAGGCTGCCATGCTCCCCTTCATGATCATAATGGACTGAAGCTCTGAAACTGTAAGGGAGTCACGCTCAATTAAATGTTTTCTTTATAAGAGTTGCCATGGTCATGTTGTCTCCTCACAGCAACAGAAATCCTAACCAAGACAGAAATTGATACCAAGGACTGGAACATTGCTGTGATAGGTCTGATCATGGTTTTTGTTGTTGCTGTTGTTTTGTTTTGTTTTGTTTTGGGGTTTTTTTTGTCATAGTATGGATTTTGTTATTTTGGGTTAGAAAAGCAGTGGAATGATTTAAGCACTGTTTAATGAGGCATACTAGTAGGAATATGGAAGACAATTCTATTGATAATGATTTGAGATTGTGGAAGCTGGCTTTAGAGGTTTCAGAGAAGAATTTAATATGTTGCCTAGAAATTGTTCTTGTGATACTTTGATGAGGAGATTTGTTACCTTTTAACTTTGTCAGGAGAGTCTGCCCGAAGCTAAATTGAAGACTTTGGATTAATTCTGTTAGCAGAAGAAACCTCAGAACATTCTAGTATAGGCTCTGTCGTGTGGATATTAGTGTAACTCTAATGAAAATTATAATTAAAAAGATCAAGCTGAGCAGGGTAAATTACAGAAAGTAAATTTTGAGGAGAAAAACAGTACCAGGAAGTAGAATAAATCTAAACATTGTGTTTAAGGAGATAAACAGATTAAAACATGGAATAAAGGGAGTGGTGACCCCAGGGCAAGATCCCATTCAGCTAAATTTCCAACTTGTGAAAAGAAATTAAAGTTTAGAGCCAGGTATGATGGTGCATGCCTTTCATCCCAGCACTGGGAAAGCAGAGGCTGGTGGATCTCTGAGTTTGAGGCCAGCCTGGTCTACAGAGCAAGTTTAAGGACAGCCAAGCTTAGGTAGTAAAGGAAAACAGAAAGCTGGTGAAGATGTAATTTAACAAGGCAGCCATGTTCCAGCCCCAGTAAGCAGCAGAATTTGACGACTTTGGTCACATGGTTCTGGCTTTATAATTAGGGATATAAGAAACATGTTACAGAACTTGCCTCCTTGCCTAAGAACAGACTCTGAGGCCAGACATTTGTCAGGGGTGTCCCTGAATGGAGACCTAGTAGAAAACTCATTGTGTGAACCTGTGAAGTAGCAGAATGGATTGCCTTGGAGAACCCAAGATGTTAGCGATGCCATAGTTGTGGATTAACTGCCAAGGAGAGCTGCTAACAGGGACTGAAACCAGCCTGAGAGAAAGAAGTGTGTTGCAGTCAAAAAAGCTGAATGGAATTGGAGATGTGTAGAGTGTTTTGACATCTGACATGGAGATGCAGAGTTTGGAGTTTGTCCAGCTATTTTTCCATCTTGCTTTGGTCCAGCATTTCCACATTATGCTCCCTTCCCTGTGCCATTACATGTTGGAAGTATGTGGTCTGCCTTTTGATTTTGATTTTTACAGGGGAATTACAGTTAAGAAATTGCCATGAATCTTAGAACAGACTTCAGACTTTTAAACATTGTTGAGACTGTGATAGACTATGGGGACTTTGAAGTTGGGCTGAATGCATTTTTGGGGGGGGATTATGATATGGCTATAAGCCTTTAGGAGCCAGGGAGTGCAATGTGATGGTTTGAAAGAAAATGGCCCCCAAAGGGAGTGGCACTATTAGAAGGTTTGACTTTTTTGGAAGAATTGTGTCACTGTGGGGGTGGGTCTTGAGATCTCTTTTTATCTAGCTTCCCTCATTGTGACAGTCAGTTGACTTCCTGTTGCCTCAGAATCAAGACATACACTCTTAGCTCCAGCACCACATCTGCTTGCAGGCCACAATGATTCCCTTCATGGTCTTAATAAACTGAGCCTCTGAAACTTTAAGTGAGCAACCCTCAATTAAAGTTTTCTTTATAAGTGTTACCATGGTCATGGTGTCCCTTCACAGCAATATAAACCCTAAGACAGGGGGATAGAGAAGAGACTAGGAGATTAAAAGATATGATTAAATCAAAATACCTTTTATGAAAAAAATATTTTTAAATTAAAACATATATATATATGCTCACTTATATATATATATATATGCTCATATATATATATATATATTCATATATATGTAATACCATGTTAGTAAAGGTACATAAAATCAACTCAGCTTTTCTTGGGTTACTTGATTTTTAGTATTAAAAATAATTGTTATAGAAAAAAAAAACTAAAGTAAAGTGCAAAACAGTTAAGACACCATACATAAGAAAAAACCGAGGTGTATAATGGTTCCACATTTAATGCTTTCTTTCTTTAAATTTAGCTCATTTAGTGCACACATGTATTTGCTGGTGAGTTTTCTGTGTTTTAACCTCTCTCAATGAGGACTGACTGATTGTTTTAATCGTTAATATATTCTCATACTAGACAACAAATTATCACTTAACAATGTAATTGATATGAAATATTTTTTCTTGCCTCGTGCTAAATAATAGCTATCATTGCTTTTTAATTCATCATGCTTCCTTACACTTTGTATGTAAAGCTATGATATAAAATATGCCCTTTTGTATTTGAGTACATTTAAGGAAAATAAAAGCATGCATTTGAAGATATTTGAAGAATCTCTTTTGACTGTGTTAAAATAAGCTACCATGGAACTGTAGAATATTCACAGTATGGAAATACAACTCTCTAGATAATTATGCAAATGAGCTATTGTGTTCAGGTATGTTATCTTTGCAAATTTTTGGAGATGTGTTTATTCATAAACAATGAATCAGTAGGAGTATTGTCTTCTGTCTGTCAAAGCACATGTTTTAAGAGGTCTAACCATTTGAATTCAATCAATTTGGTTCTGGGAACAGCTGCAATATGCCTTTATAGAACACCATAAATTCAAATTAATTAATCCAAAATGAATTACAAATTATTTTTTTTGTAAACTGCACATTGATCCTTAAGGGTTATTTAAACAGCTGAACTGGATGTCATTTGCTCCATCTGCCACAACAGATGCTTTATTCCAATATGAATATTAAATGAATTCTGAAAGTAGTCTCCATTATTGTAAGAAACATTTGCAAAATGGAGTAAAGATGATAGTTTTTCTGATTACTGGGAATAATTTCTTCTTATATTTTATGGTGAAATGTACTAAAATATAATTCATAAAACAAATCTAAATCTAACTGCAGAACACAAAGACATTAAAGAAGCCATAATATAGGAATGTTCAGTATCGCTCTCACCCATTGATTAAGCTATTCTTCACTAATGCACATTAGCTATTCTTGTAAGATTCCAAAGGAATACAACACTTCATTTTCAGTGGTGCATTTAGGGTCATAATGTATTAAAATTATGTTAAATCTGACTTCAAAACAGTTAGAATGTAGAAGAGAGAGTAAAAGTGTAGACAGGCATGCAATCAAAACTAAGTTGGGAGGTTGAAGAAGACTCCTATAAGTATTAAAGTTTCCATGTAAATCTCTCAGAATTCAGAAAGCAAAAGTTTGAGGCAATAACACACAAACAAACTCACACACTCACTCATTCACTCACTCACTCTCTCACACACATGCACATATACTCACATACACAGAAACTCACACAAAAACACAGTCTTAGAATTTAAAGCACACCATTCACAAACACACACATATACACACTTAAACAAAAAACACAAAACAAAAAAAAGACCCTGGGAAATAAACTGTGTAAAGTGATATTTTGTTTTGTCAACGTTTTGAGGAACATAGATGTTTAGTTATGAATAAATGTATATGAAAGAATAAGGGAGACAGCATTAATAAGAGCAATGATGAACTGGAGATTTTTATGGACGATCTTGTTTTCAAACATTTTATTAGACACATATTTAGAAATATAAACCTTTTTATCACGTTGTCTATGTATGGTTTATGGTAAACAAACAAACAAGCATTATTTTAAGCAAAACTGATATCTGAAATTTACAAGTAATGATTACAGAGGTTTTTTCAAGGTGGATTCTTGCCAGTTAGTGTTTATAAACACTTTTCAGGACAGAACTCCTAATTTTTACATGTGGATTCCCTTATCTCTTGTCATACCAGAGTAACTATGTGATTGAAGCATAAGTTTATATCCAAGAAGTGATTTGAGTGATTGTTGAGTGGTACAGTCAAATATGAGTGACAAAGAAAAAAAAAATTAATCCCAATGAAAAATTACCCTTTAGTCTTCTTGTTGTTTTTGAACCATTGCATGACCTTTGATAACTACAATATATTGCAGACAAACAAAATGAAAGAAAACAAAACAAAAAACCACTAAGACAGCAATACTGTCAAAATAAACAAAAAACAAGTATGACAATACTGTATCCTTACCTACAGGCAAATGCCATTAACATGAGTAGCCTAATTTTATTAGGAAAAAAACAGTGACAAAATAAAAAATGGTAAGAAAAGAAAGAAAACAGGCCCATGCATAAGACAAAAAAGAATTCACCTCAGCTCTAAGCATGCATATAGACATAAAGTGAAGGGTAAGTAATCACCTTTTATGAATTGAAAGCACAGACAGGCAGAGATAGCTTGACCTGTGTTTGATAAAAATATTAATAATTGAACTAAGTGACTTGAAAAGTAAACAAATGAGGTTATATAAGAGTCAGATTATCAGGAGGATATAACTCTTATAAACAAATGGACAATGAGCACTGGTCCATATCAATATATCAAACCATAGAACTGAAGAAGATACAGTAACAACAAGGGACCCTAGCAACATAAAAAAACAAAAACAAAAAAAAAAAAAAACTAAAAGTTTCAAGGAAGAAAACACTGGGATTGAATAATACATTAGAGACAGTGGACCAAATGTATATCTATAGGGTCATCTAACTTACAGCAACAGAGTATGGATCCCTCTCAAATCCATGCAAAAGGTTCCAATACAGATAATACATTAGAACACAAAAATAAAACCTAAAAAGTGTAAAAACAGGTTTTCTGAATACAATGATACAACTCTAGAAATTAACAAGACAATGTTTGAAATTTCACAAATTCTTATAAATAAAAAATGGCCTTAAATGACTCATCTAATGTAATTAATCCTAAAGCAAACAGGACCAAATTATTCACACCTGCTACTTAATATAACACTAAAATAACAGCTAGAGTTATTAGTGAACAATGATAATATAAAAGGTAAAAGAATAAAAAGAGAAATTAAATTGTCAGTTGGTTCATAATATATGAAAACTAATGAACAAATACAATGATGCTGCAAAATGCAGATTTTTCACACAAAATTAATATTTTTTCTGTGCAATAGCAATGAACTGGTTGTAAAAGAAACAGGAAACAAAATAATTTAAATAACCAGAAAAGCAAAATACTCAAGGATAAATTTAACCAGAGGCCAAAATATCTATATATTTAAATTTTAGAAGACTAATGAAAGAATTTGAGCAACACAAATCAATTAAAAGACATTCCATGTTGATGGGTTTTAAAAGTTAGTAACATCCAGTCTTCTCACTGTTGTCAGTGCAAATAGAATAAAAATGCTAATGTGATTTTCATATAAAAGGAAAATAATAATTAAAATTTATGTGCCACCATAAAATCCCTCCCAAAAAAATCAGAAAACTTATCAGAAAGCAAAATATTTTTAAAACTCTATCAATACAGTGATGAATGTCAAATTTCCCCCAAAGTGACTAGTCCAGAAATATAACACCACACATATGTTCGACTGATTTTTGAAAAAATTTCTAAAATTACATAATGAGAAAATGATAACCACTACAAATATCATTAAGAAAACTGGATTTCTATGTGCAGCAGAATGAAATCCACTATTTCCTCACCTCACATTGAAGATCAAATAGACATGGGTTGAAGACTTTACTGTGAGATGAGGAATTATAAAAAAATACTGGGAGTAAATATAGAGAAAACCTATCGAGTCAGTACTTAGTGATTCTGCTTAGTGATTCTCCGGGATGTGACCAGGCTATAGAGAAAAAGAGACAAATAAGATTTTATCAAACCAGCAAGCTTCAGTGCAGCAAGGAGCACTGTGAAGAGACGAGGTAGGGGCTGGAAGCAAATATTTACAAAGTGTACACCTGATATGGGGTGCATACACAGAATCCAGAATTCACTCATATACCTTAACCGTAAGTAAACAAAATTGCAAATTAAGAATAGGCTAGGGATCTCATTACAGGTTTTTTAAAGAGACACGCAAAAGGCTACCTAACATACATGAAAATTAATGGTTAGTCATTAGAAAATTCAAATTCAAGTTCAAAAGATAACGTTTTATTATTGCATAATATCTAGTATCCATATGATAGAAGTTAACTAATTTTTAGGATTTGGAGAAAAGGCAATACTTATATACAATCTAGTGGGAATTTAAATTAGTATAACCCTTTGTAGAAAACTGCATGGTGTTTCTTTCTCAAACTCAAATGGAACGACTACATGATCCAGTATTCAGCCTGTAGATATTTACCCTAAAAATTTGAAATCAGTTTCACCATAAGCAAGCAATAGTGTCTATTAGCAGGTGGATGGATAAAGAAAATGTCAATTACACACATGCAAAGAAGTACTACTCAAACTTTACAGGAAAAGAAACAGTTTGTCTTTTAAGAACACATAGAAGTAATTGGTAATCAATAAAATAAATGAAGTAGCCAGAACACAGGAAGATAAATGCATGATCTCATTGACACATGAACACACTCAGGACAATTGAGTATAGAGATCGTTCCTCACCCTAAGGCATAAAGGCAGTGATGAACAAGGGGATACAAAAGCTCAGATGGAGAGGAAATGAATGCCATTTTGTGAGTTCTTCATTACATTTAGAAGAATATAGTTAATGATATTGTATGGTATATGTTTGTGTATTTCAATATTTCTGAGAATAAATTTTACATGTTCTTATAACAAAATAATAGATGCTTGAGATAATGGAAATGTTATTAAGTTTGATGTAATGATTCCACATTTCATTCAAGAATCATGACATCACATTTGCCATATAGACATTTACAGTTATAATTGTGATTTTACAAAACAATTTAAAAATCTCAGGGTCTTTAAAACCTTTCCAGTGTTTTCTTTATTTCCCTTTAAAGAAAACAAGTTGTATTCTGTAATCAATACATCCTAATAAAATATTACTATAACACCACTCCCTCAATCCTCTAGGCCTTGATTAGCAGAAATGCTGTGGGAAGGTTGTATGCTGGTTTCCTGAGGTAGATGTGGAGGAACCATTGAAGAAACAGTCTTAATACCTGCATCTCAGTGCTTACAGCCAGGAGCAAACTGATTCAGACTAAGTTCTGTGGGCAGCATGCAAAATTGTGCCCACTAGAAAACTTTTTGTAGTTTGTGAAGAAAAGCATTATTTTTCAGTGTTCCTTTACATAAAATATCTACCCTGCAATAAAATAACAAGTGTACATATAGAAACAAAACCAACCATGCATGCATAGAAAACAGAATAGTCACTAGAAAAATATGCAAAAATACGCCAAATTTTGAAACTTAGAATAACAATTTATACCTACTTTTTATTAACTATGAAAATTAAACAATCATGCAGAAATATGAATTTTGGCAGATTTATGGGAATATAGTTAAAAATACAAAATATATTGGAGTACAAAGACGATGTTGATATAATATTATGAATAACAAAATCCAAGAGGGTGCTATGGAAAATTTATTCCATCCATTTTGGCATGTTAACTGGTGTGGTTCTCATACACATCTTGTTTAGGAAGCCATATTGCTAAAATTCCATGAGTGCAGCTTCATTATTATGTATAGAAGACACTGTCTCTCAGCAAACATCTTAGTCCTTTGGCTCTTACAATCTTTCTGCCCTGTCTTCCATTAAGTTCCCTGAGCCTTAGGTGCATTGGTTATGTTGGAGATGTACTAATTGTGGCTGGACACCACACAGTAACTTACAGTCTGCCTTTCACCAGTTGTCCCTCTCTCTGTTATCCTCAATCTGCTGCATAAAGAAACTTCTTTCCTGAATGATGAGAGCTAACTTTATGTGAGTATAAGAATAAGTATCAGATGCAAATACCTTCCTGTTGAGAATATCTTAAGCCCAGCTGGACAGCTGTTGGTTAACTTCAATATATAGTATTTTTATTTCATCACAGAGGATATCTTGCCATGCTGGTAATTGTGATTCATTGGCTTCGGGACTGGGTAGGATTATTGATTACTTTTCTCCCTGAGGAGCTTGCACAGCAGCTTCGAATAATAAACCAATACTGAAATCCAGTGGCTTGGGGATTCTTCCAGATCAGTTATCATTCTATGTACCCATGTTCCATGTCTGAACTATGTGGTGTCTTCAGTAATATGTTCTTTCCCTTCAAGTTCTGAGAGGCAACCAAGAGATGACAATAGCCTATATTTTTAGGAGTCTCTTTGATGTTCATGACCAACAAGTTGATGGGAAGTTTTTCATTCCTGGCCTTGAGACTTTTGGTTAATAGTCCATGGCTCTTGGAGGGAGCATTAGAATCAGTTTTTTCAGAAACAAGTCTCCTTATTGATAATTTTTTGCACTCTTATAGGCCTCTCCATTGATGTAGCAATCAAAATCAGATCAAATCAGACCAAATTAGAAAAAAGGCCAGGTTTAATGGGTAAAGCATTCCCAGGTGATTCTCCAGCCCCCCAGAGAAAGGAGACAGGGATGAGAGACTGGAAAACCAAGTGTCTGTTTTCTGGGATGCAGAGTAAATACCCTGTGGGAGTGGTCTTGAGCCTCTAAGCGGGAGGAGCAGTGTTTGACTTTGAAGGGGTGGGTTTGGGGAAAGAGATGGGGGAGGGGAGTTGAGGTGGATCTTCCATCAGAACATTCCAGACTCTGGGTATATGGATGCCAGGGTGCCAGGGGCTGAGGTGGAGCTCCCACCTAAACACCTATTTATAGGTTATCCAATCACAGATGGTCACTGCTAAACAAACACATATGCATAAAAACAATATTAAACAGACTCACATATATTCTTTGTAAGAAAAAGGGTCTTGATTTTTTGAAGCAATGGGAGGCAAGAACGTAGTTACAATAGTGAGGAAGAACAGAAATAATGTAAATAGAGTACTTGAGTATAAAACCTCAAAAAGGAATTTTAAAGAAAAAGAAATAGAAAGTATCTTAATTTAAGCATTCTTCTAATGCCATAATTATCTAGCAGTGTAGTAACAGAATGAGGATGGATTTAAAATTTGAAGAAACATATTGTGTTAAAATTCATCATAACTGATATTTTCTAGTCAAGTATGTATTTTAGCCAAAGAATAATTCATTTTAGTGGTCTTAAAAATGGTTGAAACTGGTTCCTGATCATCCAAGCAGTGTTAGGGTTTGGTTCTATCTGATGAAGTGGGCCTCAAATTTAATCAGATAGTGTTTGGTTACTCCCACACTTTGTGACACTATTTTACTCGTGCATTTTTCAGGCAGTTCACCATTGTAGATCAATGGATTTGTAGCTGTGTTGGTGTTTCATTTTTTCCTTTGGAAGTAGCATGCAGAGTACCACTGCAATTCAGTGAGCACTAGTTCATGAGGGTGAAGGCTCTAGGTAGGCACCAGCCCTACTTCTCTGCGTTCAATAAGTTGGATAGGTGTTGTCTTCCGCAATATGGCCTTACCATCAGTTTGTGAAGAGCTGTTACTCACTAGCTTTGGCAACAGACTTGGTTGTTTTGGGGCTCCCATGGGGCCACTTTGGACAAGAGTATGATTGGCCAGAAACCTAGGGGCAAATCAAATATTGCTGTTTTGCTAAAGGAACAGAGCAATAAAATTACTTCTACAGTATTCTGCTATACTCATAGATCTGTATCCTGATCAACCATTATCAGAGAAACTTCTTGCAGTAGATGAAAAAGAATACAGAGACCCGCAACTGGACAATGTTCAGAGAGTGAGTAACACTCAATCTTAAATGGAATATCTCCATCAAATCTCCCTCTCTGTGTTCAGGAGACCCTTCAGAAGAGGAGGAGGAAAGATTGTAAGAGTAAGAAGAGATGGAGAACACAAAGAAAACAAGGCCTTCTAAACACCTCAGGATCAAAACACATGAACTTACAAAGACTATGGAAGCATGCACCAGACCTGCATAATTCTGGGCCAGATGGGGTTCTGGAGCTGAGAGGGGAAACAGAAAGAAGCCCCATCCCTAACCCAGAAACTATCTCTGATTGATAATGGCTTGCAAAAGGAAAGTCGTTTTCTCTAACGGCCTGCCACTGAGTATACAAGTCACTCTTAAGGCGGGCCCTCTGCCTAGTTGTTTGTCTCATAAAGTTTTGTCAGGGCAGTTTTTGTTGTTGTTGTCACTTTTTGGGTGGGATTTTTGTTGTTGTTTTTATTGTTTGTTTGTTTGTTTGTTTGTTTGGTTGGTTGGTTGGTTGGATTTTGTAGCCGGAAGTTTCTCCTGTTCCACCAGACCCTGAGGTCCCTCAGCTGCTTATAAAATAATCACTCAGAGGCTTAATATTAATTGCAAATTATATGGCCTATTGGCCCAGGCTTCTTGTTAGCTAGCTCTTATAACTGAACTCAATCGATTTCTATTAATCTATATGTTGCTACGTGGCTGTAACGTTACCAGTCTACTGGCATCTTGTTGCTCCTTGGGTGGTGGGCTTACATCTTCCTCTGACTCTCCTTTTTTCTCACACTATCTTTTTTGTATTTTCCCACCTGGATTCATCCTGCCCTGCTATAGGTGAATGCAGCTTTATTTATCAACCAATCAGAGCAACACATATTCACAGCATACAGAAAGTCATCCGACAGCAATTTGTTTTTTTGTTTGTTTGTTTGTTTGTTTGTATATCTTACAGGTCTTTTGTGTATATGTTATGATTTCTAGTTTTGTGTTTTTTAATAGAATCCCTCTGAGTGTGAAGATGTGTGTTTCTTTGTCTATGTGTTACTTGTGGTTTCTGATTGACTCTTTTGTGTCTGTTTATTTGTTTTGTCCTATTCTTGTTTTGTTTTGTTTTGTTGGTTTTTGTTTTATCTTGTTATTATTTCTCACATCCCAATTTGTTTTATAATGAGAGAAAGAAAGAGTGTGGATTTGGATGAAAGGAGAGGTGGAGAGGCTATGGGAAGAGTTGGTGGGGGGATAGGAAAACATAATCAGAGCATATTGTATGAAAATAATGTATTTTCAGTAAAACTAAAATAGAAAAGAAAATGTTGAAACATACGGATTCTACATAGAAATCTAGTAGTGAACATTTCAACTTATTCAAGTATAAATATTGCTTTGTAATGAATTATGGGCTTACATATAAAAAATAATAAAAATAAATTGAGTCTAGAAGGAAAGAACAGATTTTAAAAGGTTGTTGGTTCTCTGACCTTCAAATATGTTCATAGTATACTCTCTCTCTCTCTTTTACACACATATCAACCACAAACAGGATAATGAATAAAATACTTGAATTAATTTTCTTTTCATATGGAAATTTTCCAATTTGATGTTGAAACATAAAAGTATAAGTAATATACACTCTTATTCAGAATATAGAGAAAGTGATTCCAACATGAAAAAAGAAAAACAGTCTATTTAATTACAAGCAATATACACAATAAAGAAGAAAAAAATATATGGATGTCTGAGAAGTACTTCAAATTGTGGAACATTATTTTGAAATAAACACTTTTAACCCCCTTTAAATTCCTAAAAAATAATTACATGCATCAATGCTATATCAAACAGTGAGGAATTGGAGAAACTGGAACTCAATTACAGAGCTAAGAACTTCACTGCAGAAAGAAGCTGTAGAGAAAAAAAATTTATTAGAAAAACAGATGTTCTTGCTTCATTACTCAAGTAACAAAGGAAATAATTTTATGTTTGGAGATCACCACAACATGAGGAACTATATTAAAGAGTTGCAGCATTAGCAAGGTTGAAAACCACTGCTCTCTTATCTTTTGACCATATATGGCCACACACACATATATGGCTAAATATACAAGAAGGTTTAGCCATGAATACTTAACTAGCATAATGATATTTTGTTACACACAGGTGTTCTTCAGAGCTGGGCCCAAGGTCAAACATTCCAAATATGCATTAACATGACAGATAATTTTTTACAGTTTCAATTATATCATTTCTCCCCTTTCTTTACTTTCTTCTACTTCTGTGTCTGTTCCCCACTTTGTCCTCAAATTCAAGCTTACTCCTCTTTAATCGTTTAATCATTGTTGAATATATGTAAATACATATATATTTTATATTGATATTAATATTATATATATATATATATATCCACATAAATGCAAGCTGTTGAGTCCTGTCAGTGTTGCCTGAATGTATTTGTTCCTGGGGCTAACCATTTAGATAAGCAACCTGTGGGTTCTTGCTTGGTGAAGACTAAGCCTTCCTTTGTCACCAATCCTTAATTGCTTATAGCACTTCATCTAGAGGTGCTTCCCCCACCCTGTGAGATTTCCCCAACATCTACATTGGGATGCAAATCAATTGGTAGAATTAATCAGGTCTTTTTTAGGCAACCATGCTGTTGAAATTTCTTGGGTGCTGCTTCCCTGTCATAGCCACATGGCACAGTCTCACAGCAGAGTTCCTGATTTTCTGACTCTTACAGTCTTTCAGTACCCTGTTACATGATGCTACCTGAGCCTTGAATGCAAGAGCTGTGTTTACAGATATATTAGTTGCAGCTGGGCACCTCGTGGTTGGTTGTGCTCTTCATTTTCACTAAGTGTGGCTTTCAGCAATGATTTCTTTTTCCTACAAATAATGAAACAACTTTGGTAAAGGATGATATCTATAGTGATCTGTATTTAAATGAACTCTGGGATATGTTGATTTAGGAAAGTGAAAGATGTATATTCTCCTCCAAGATCGATGGTTTCACTACGCACATGTAGTTGGCTAGGTTGACAGTGTTACCTAGCAATAAGGAGCTATAGTCACATGGATACATTTCAGAGTGTTTCCTAACTCAAGATTACAATGAATATGAATATCATCAGGCTGTACACTTACTTTCCCAGTTTGAATTTTCTTCATAGACATTTTCCCCCTAGAATTTTAAAGTTAATACTCGTGAATTTTTAGCAGGTCTTTAACAGAGATTAGATTTTCATTCTAGGTATTTTTCTCAAGTTGAAATTGGTAACTCTGTTCTCTTGGTATTAAGGGTCAAAGTTGGATATCTGGAAGACATGGCAATACCATAACATGAAACAGTACCTGTTCATTAATCTATAGGAAAGAAAATCTAAAGGGAAACTCTAAAAAATGTCAAATAAAATGGTGAGGGCAATAAAATAAATGAGAGCAGTATACCAATGAAAGAAATGTTCAAGTAGACTAGAGGTTGATTGTGGTAGACACTGCCAGTTACTAGTGAGAGGGCTTCCTCTTTTCCATAATGATAAATCATACCTAACACTGATTTTTCTAAATCTTCTTTTATATTTAGCCGTGTGTGTGTGTGTGTGTGTGTGTGTGTGTGTGTGTGTGTGTGTGGCCATATATGGTCAAAAGATGGTAGAGCAGTGGTTCTCAACCTTCCTAATGCTGCGACCCTTTAATACAGTTTCTCATGTTGTGGTGACCTCCAACCATAATATTATTTTCTTTGTTACTTCATAACTGTAATTTTGCTACTGTTATGAATAGTAATGAAATATCTGTGTTTTCCAATGGTCTTAGGTGAATCCTCTGAAAGGGTCATTTGACCCCAAAGGGGTCGTGACCCATGAGTTGAGAACTTCTGTGGTAGAGGTTTCCTCAAGAATCCATCTATTCACCCGTTCTTAACTAGCCACTTGATATGTATACCTAGGATATTTGCTCAATTGAAACTGCTGAAAAGAAATGTATAGCATAAGTAACCACTCTTCAGTACATTTATCTGTACAACTGATGTAACATAAGTCATGGCTTATCTGACTCTATTTTATCTTCTGTTGATAATTTTTAAGGTAGCTTGTTTTAGTTATCATTAAATATAATATTCATTATTTCTCATTATATAGTTGTTTTTCCTGAATGCATCTGAGTAAAGGAATCCAGTAATGCATTCAAATTTAATTTTCTATGCACATGCATATACACACAGCATTAAATGCATTCAGTGGGCTAAAAAAGGGGTTCACATGAAGTTGGAGAGTCAGTGGTAGAGAAGATAGAGAAGAAAAAGGAGGGAATAAAATAGGGAATGAATTTAAACACTTTATATGTATATATAAACTTCTCAGTAAAATAACTTGAAAATTAATAAATATATGGGAAATATTGCTAAATGTGAACTTTAATCAGCACTAAAATTACAAACAAAACCAAGCAGAACAGATTTGTTGTGATATAATTATATGTGATATTTGTGGTGGAAACATTTTAGTAAAATATTTTTCATGTTTTCTATAAAGATACCTGAGCCATAGACAAATTATTTATCTATCTATCTACCTGCCTATCTACCTATCTATCTATCTATCTATCTATCTATCTATCTATCTACCTATCTATCTATCATCAATCTATCTATTAATATAGATATAGATATATAGACCAATTCTCAGAATCTCTCACCTCAGTATATTTTAGATGAGTACTTTAAATATGTAAACAGTTCTCTTTGAGACTTTGACAAGTAAAGAAAGATAAAATTCAGTGAAAATGACTTAGTGTGACTCACTTTTTCTTTGGAAAGGAAATTCAATTGACATCTTGGCTATTATCATGATGAATGCTTCAATGTCAAACTTCTTTCCCAGACTTAGACTTCGGAAAATATAAGGTCATTCATTTTTTCCTGCGTTTAACTTTAGTGAATGAAAGGATATGCTGTTCACATTAAAGATATGTAGTACCTGTAAACTGAAATGTCATGCAGCAATTAAAGTAAAAAAGAAATCTTTTATGTATTGGCAATCTATTTCTATTAGTGCTTTAGCTATCTGATTTTTCTAAGGAACTGTACAGTATAAGATAGGACATAGTTATGTGAGAAGAATATTAATGCTACACTCCAAGTTATGAAATATACTTAAAAGTATATCAAATTCACAAATAAGTTATTTATATAAGTTCAAATTTTAAATATTAGAAATGTGACATTTTTGCAGTTGACTCTAATTCTTTCTGCCATTGTCTCTAGAAAAATTAAAATGGAAGTTGACTGCATTTCCAAGTAGGATTATGCTCAATATTCTGAAATATTTATAAAGTTGACATTGAAATGTTTACTAATATGATGTGGGAAATTAGTTAATGATGGAATGTGGCAGAAATAAGTATTTTTATAGCCCAGTTTTTGGAACTCTTCCTTCAGGGTGTCCTTGATTCTTATTACCAGCAACATCAGCAAACAGATCTATGCACACTCATCCCAAGTTCTTGTGGAAATCCACCTCAGTTGTCTTCCCAGAGGCACACAGGTACACAAATGAGATCACACTCACTGCATAGCACTCCTCATGAATCAAAATCACCTATAATTCATGCAGTCTTTTTTTTCTATTGAAAAATATGTATATATTTTGGAGCTAATTATGGCTACAATTTCTTCTATATATTTGGATGCATTTTTCTTATCCCTCTCTGTCTCAGTAAATGTGCTTTATGAATGCCATCTTAAGTCTTCAGTTTCCCATCATCATTCTGCAGCATATTTACAGGAAGGAAAGTTTTTTATCATACTACATTTAATAATTTATTTTTCTAACTTAATGACTTTTGTGTCAACATCACTATTAACATTCTTTATTTTAATTAAGTAATAAATTTTCAGATTGGAATTCTGCTGGATAGCTTTCAATAGTACTGGAATGTGCTATTCAGGCAACTGGGAGAGAAAAATCATCAAGATACCTAGCTGTACCTCCAATGGGCCATAATTGTGAGCAGCATGGTCATTAGTGTAATAGTGATATGACTTGCACAGGGCAACCAACTGCTTTCTGACTAGATTTAAGGTGTACTCCACAAGAAGAAAGGCAACAAGTTAAAGTACATAGAATAGGTGGATATGGAGTTCTCTTTCATTTCTAGTGGAATATCAAAGCACCACTTCTCTGAGGCTCAACACAAATATGAAAATGGAGGCAGAGTTTGTCAAAAGGCAAATGGTTGTACTCACGATCTCATAGTAGCTGTGGTTGATGGCATAAGATCAAGCTATTCAACAATCCATCATGGATGCAGGAGTGACTCAAAAGCATGAGTGACTCACAAGTAACCACCCTTGATTCAAGAGCTATTTGTTATTGATGGCTACTAGGTAAGGGAGGGTCAGGGCTGTCAACCCTAGTATGCTCCCCATCATCATGGTAGAGTCCTACACTTCATGTTCACACAGGCAGTACTAATTGGACTCATTTCACTATTATAAAAGGAGAAGGGGAGGCAAGGCAGTGGTGGCACATACCTTTAATCCCAGCACTTGGGAGGCAGTGGCAGGTGCATCTCTATGAGTTCGAGGGCAGTCTGGTCTACAGAGTGAGTTCCAGAATAGGCAGGACTGTTTCCCAGAGAAACACTGTTTCAAAAACAAAAACAAAAAAGAGGAGAAGGGGAAATGACATGAAGTTATCAAGGAGGAGTAGGAGGGGTTGAATTAAGGGTGGCTATGCTCAAGTTATGTTTTGTAGCATACATATATGAAATTCTAGAAAAAATATATAGTATTAAAATTTTTATGATTTATTACTTTTCCTTGGTCTTTTAGTATATGCGCCTTTTTTTCTCTAATTTATGCATTATTACTGAAGTAGAAAAAATTGCATTGAGTTTTGCAAAGGTTCACTTTTACTATATCATATGCTTATAATCGGGATTATTGGAGGTGAAGTTTATTAAGACTCAACGTATAGAGCAATAGTTACTTTAGAAAGATTACTATTCAAGTTTGATTGGCTTTTATGTTTGCTCATTTAAGCATGTCCTTGACAGTATTAAGAAAATTTTCATCTCCACAGACACAAAAATCTTATCAGTATATAAAGAAAAGATATTTTCATTAAAATTTTATTGGTTGGTTTTAGAGAGTAAATTGTATGTTCCCAGGGGCAAAAGAAATTAATCAAATTGTAGTACCACTGTGTCAATCATTTTATTGTTATTTTTTATTTTAATGTTTTAATACTATTTTTTGCTTTTACTTCCAGTTTCATGATCCACTACTACAGCATCCAGAATGTTCATTATTATTAATTTGAATCTTTGGAAATCAAAGAATTTTACAAATGTATAATTATTTTACACAAGTGACAATGTTTTAATACTCCCTTTCTATGGTATTTTTCTTCTAATAAATCAATTTCTGTTTTTAAATATATTAAAATTCTAGGAGTTATATTTGGAATATATCATTTTTCTGCTTCATGTTTTTATTATCCTCTATGATAGTATAATAAGGTGGTGAATGTTCATTTGCATGTGATACAAAATAACTGGACAGATCTAATCATTTTATAAAATTTTTCTAAATGTTATGGAGATATTGCATTATTTAAAAAAAGACAATTTAATTATATTTGTTGAACTAGCAAATGACTTTTGTATTCTTTTGCTGTATTTCATAATTATAAATTCTTTTCACTGAACTTGTTAGTATATGGTATGAAGTTTTGTTTCCCAAACACATAATTTTGAGAAAGATAGAAACTGATTATACTGTGTTAAATTAATCACTCTTCCTAATGTGTAGCAATTTTTCTTATACAAGCCATGGCTTGTTGTAGCTAGAGTTTTCCTGCCTGGCCCACGGTCAGGAGAAATCTCTTTCACCTGCCAGTCCCACAGCCGCTCAGACCCAACCAAGTAAACACAGAGACTTATATTGCTTACAAACTGTATGGCTGTGGCAGGCTTCTTGCTAACTGTCCTTATAGCTTAAATTAATCCATTTCCATAAATCTATACCTTGCCACATGGCTCGTGGCTTACCGGCATCTTTACAAGCTGCTTGTCCTGGTGGCGGCTGGCAGGCAGTGACTCCTTCTGCCTTCCTGTTCTTTTTATTCTCTCTGTTAGTCCCGCCTATACTTCCTGCCTAGCCACTGGCCAATCAGTGTTTTATTAGCAACACATTTGCCATACAGAACATCCCACAGCAGCTTGTTACTGCAATGGCTTAACCATCTACATGGGATGCTGTGTTTTATTTTTACATATTGTGGCTGGCCATCAATTACATGGTTTCTTTCTTTTCATGTGGATAGTTGAGAAGGAGTGAGTGGCACGAAATAAGAGATAGATGATGTTTGTGTTGGTTTTCAACTTGATAGTACCTACACTCACCTTGAAGACAAACATCTGTCAGGGATTATCTAGGTTAGGGTAACTGAGGTGTGAAAACACACCCTAAATGTCATAAGTATCCCATGGGCTGGGATTTGAGACTACAGAAGACAGAGAAAGAGCTAAACAAGCAGACTAGCTCCTTCTGTTTCCTTGGTGTAGACAAAACATGGCCAGCTGCCTCTAGCTCCTGCCTCTATTTGCTCACCTGGATGGCTGTACCCTAGAACTGTGAGCTGAAACATTGTTTATATTACTTTCTGTCAGGTATCTTTTCATAGCAGCAAGAAGAATAACCAATACAGATGACATTATATACTAGAAAATATCTTTTAGTAAGTATTTCTTTTTTTTTTTTTGGTTTTGGTTTCCCTGTGTAGCTTTGCGCCTTTCCTGAAGCTCACTTGGTAGCCCAGGCTGGCCTCAAACTCACAGAGATCCACCTGGCTCTGCCTCCTGACTGCTTGGATTAAAGGCGTGCGCCACCACCGCCCAGCTAGTAAGTATTTCTATTAGTAAACTTCTTCCATCTATATGATATACAATGTATGGCCTCTAGATTCTTATATCTCCAATAATGTCTTCCTCAAAATGTGCATTCCCATAAGTGAAATACCAGATAGCACACACATCATTCAGTGTGGTGACAAAATATTCTGTCTATCTAAAATTAAACTTTGATGACCCTTTCTTTAGTGGGGTGATAATTCTGTGCAAACCTTTATTAACACTTGATCTTCATTTCAATAAAAATAAACAATTTCTGGACAAGATAGTTCTCTAATATCAGTTCGAAGTTATATTTCTGTGATTAAACTTAACTTATGGAGAAAAGAATATATTTCATCTTACAGCTGGTCATCCATCATCCAAAAAAGTCAAGAGAGGAACTCAAGGCAGGATTCTGGAGGCAGGAGCTGATGCAGAGGTGATGGGGGAGTGTTGCTTACTGGTTTACTCCTCATGGCTTCATCAGTCTGATTTCCTATAATAGCTAGAATGACCAGTGCAAGCATGACATCACACACAGTGAGTTGTACCCTCACATCAAGCATCAATTAATAAAACACAGCATAGGCTTGCCTGCAGGTCAGTCTTGTGGAGAAAATTTCTCAATTGATAGTCCTTTTTCCCAAATATTGCCATCTTTTGTTAAGTTGAGATAAAACTAGCCAGCACTTCTCCATTTGTTGAGTCTTATCTGATAACATCAAATACATACATAAATGGAGTTTTAGTAGACTTATTTAACCAGAAGTATAGATGCAGACCTTTCAAAACTAAAATGACAGGTCTCTGTTTCAATACGTTTCAAACATATGCAGTACTTCCTCTTCTAAATCATTGTTTTATTTGTAAGAAGAATAAAAAGGATAATTAGCAGTAATTTGCACAATATCAAATCTAGGACAATGGGGAGGGTTATGCCAAGTATTGTCAGTGATTTATGGACCATACAGATTTCCATGTTCCTACTCTTGACCTGAGTTCAAGCAACCTGCATGTCACTAAAAGAAGAGTTCAGAAAATGTGGATATATATGTACGTATACACATCTAATATATGTACTTATACACATCTATAAAAAAATCTGTGTGTGTGTGTGTGTGTGTGTGTGTGTGTGTGTGTGTGCATATGTGTGTGTAGCTGAAGTTTTCCCATCCTGCCTGGGCCCTGCAACCTCGCAGTCCCACAGCCACTCAGACCCAAGTAAGCATACAGAGGCTTATATTAATTAAAACGGCTCAGCCGTTAGCTCAGGTCTACTACTGACTAGCTCTTACATTTAAACTCAGCCCATTTCCGTTAATTTATATGTTGCCATGGCTTTACCTGTGTGTCATTACATGGTGTTCCTTGGACAGAAAGACATCCCCAGCATGTGTGTGTATATGTGTGTGTGTGTGTGTGTGTATGTGTGTGTGAGAGAGAGAGAGAGAGAGAGAGAGAGAGAGAGAGAGAGAGACTACACAGTTATTCAACTAAAACTGCTTTCAAGCAAACCTTATCTGTGCCTATTTTGCAGGAGCTACAACATGCAACTGTTGTTTATATCTTTTCATTCATAACTATGGAGAAAGCAAAAATGGTCCTGATAAGATAGGAAGGGATGATCAGTATAGAGAAAGTCAACTATATCTCTGTTTATATGGTTATAGCAAAATACTTAAACATATCTATCTTATAAAAACGGTATTTATTTCTTAGTTTTTTGATACTCTGGTAGATTCATTACCGGTCTTGCTGCTGCAAGAAAATATCTGAAAAGGTTACTTACAAGGAAGGTTTATACTGGCTCGGAAGTACAGGGTTCAGTTCACCATGGTAGCAAATCCATGACAGTTGGAGCTTGAGGCAATGTTTGCCTTCATTCAGTCACTCAAAAAGTGATTTAGAATATATTTGTTTTCAGAAGTTCAAGCAAGAAATTTTAAAGCACACACCAAAAAAAAATCTTGTTTATTTTTTCCAGATTGTATTCTAAGAAACAAACACAGAATTCTTTTTGTCTCTGAGAGTGAAAACAACTCACATATACTCCTCAGATCATTTTTTTCATGCTAAATTCATGCCATTTCCTCCCATACACTAGTATGAGATGATACTATTTTAGAGGATTTTATACTTGATTTAGAAAGATACTAAAAACATTATTTCAAAGATACAATTGTTAACATGTGAAAGGGTTAAAAGGCCATTATTCATATTAAACTAACCTTGGAATCTAAAATGTGTAGATGTAACCAACCGTCTTATTAAATAAGAAACACAGAGCCAAGGTAAAGATAAAAACCCAAGAGGTCAGAGTTAGGAGCTTACCCACGTGCTGCTGGCTAGCTTCTTCCGCCAAGAAACCTCTCCGAAAAAAGGGAGCTACTTCCTGTGCGTTTGACTTAAAAAGAGTTCTGGTTCTTCCTTCTCATTGGTTGTAAACCCAACTACGTGACTGCCTCGTCAGGGCCTGTAACTACGTGACTGCCTCGTCAGGGCCTGTCTGTGCAGACCTCCAGGTCTTCTATGGTTGGTATTGAGATCAAAGGGCGTGTGTCTCCAATGCTGACTGTATCCTTGAACACACAGAGATCTACCTAGTTCTGCTTGCTGAGTACTGGGATTAAAGGTGTGCACCACCACGCCCAGCTCTCGCTATGGCTTGCTAAACTCTGACCTCTAGGCAACTTTATTTATTAACATACAAATAAAATCACATTTCAGTACAAATAGAATACCACTATATCAATGCTAAAGTCTAACTTCCTCAGTTACCAACTATATTAAAATGTTTTCCCCAGAAGTATGAAATAGTATAACACATGCACACGCACACACACACACACACACACACACACGTATGTATGTATTTTCCTCATAAATAACTACATTCTTTCTATCTTGATAAATGTATGCACACATACATATTCCTATAACAAGAATTATATATTATTTTTCTATTACCATTGTTTTATTAAACCCATCACAAAATTCAGATTATGTTCATTTATTTAAAATGTATACTCTGTCTAAGAATCTGAAACTACTCTGTAATGGTGGTAGCTCACTGAAAATAAATGTTGTGTATGTGAATGACAGACTCAGAGAATTGACTTGTGGATACTCTGGAAAATCAGAACTGATGAAAGGCTAATGAGCTGACATGCAGCTGAGAGCCGAAGAAAAAGCATTCACTAGCCGACAGAGGCAAGTGCAAGTGCCTCTAGTATGATTTTGGACTCACAACATCCATACTTCGTGTAATATACATAGTGAAGGCTCAATTATTTATGCTAATGGACTCTGGATAATTTGAAATAATTCATTACTAAGGATATGAGACATTTTTGTATTCAAAGAGAAAAATGAAGGATTCATGCATAGGGGCTTCACAATTTTGCAACTCCTTGAAATGAACTCTGACCGCCTAATGAGAGGTTAGAAACACACACAGACTTTACATCAATGCCATCTCCTGTACCCATCTCTTTCCTGTGCTCTAGCTGTGCCAATCTTTTCTTTTGACGTCCTCTAATGTCAGAGGTCCGTATATATTTGTGATTGAATAAAAATTAAAACTAAAACTAAAATGAGCTGTTCTATATCGTTCATAACATTTTCTTCTCAAACACTTCAAAAATATCTCATTAGTGTTGCTGGCCCTCTTTGAAAAATAGCGAAAAATTCAGTTCATTCTTCATTCAATTAAAAAAAAAAAAGCATTTCTCAAAAAAATATGTTCTAAGCACTGGGTTGAGGATTAGATTATTTTCTATAGAAAATTTTGATTTTGATTAATTAAATGGTCTTTGTAAAGATGAAGCAATTACAAATAAGTAAGATGTTGTGGTGATGTCTTTTAAAAACTTATGTGGAAAAGATCTCTGAGTTGACTTTTTTTTGTTTTGTATTTTTTCGAGACAGGGTTTCTCTGTGTAGCTTTGCGCCTTTCCTGGAGCTCACTTGGTAGCCCAGGCTGGCCTCGAACTCACAGAGATCCGCCTGGCTCTGCCTCCCGAGTGCTGAGATTAAAGGCGTGCGCCACCACCGCCCGGCTCTGAGTTGACTTTAAAAGGAAAATTAAGACTTCATCAATTCACAGGAATAGATCCAGTAGAAATTGTAAGACCTTTAACTAATGATGAAGTTGACAAACTATGGGGAGAAACCTTGGCAAAGAGCTTGCAGTAATTTTGGGGGAGAGATTAACAGCAAATATCCCAAAAGTGATAGAATTAGACTTATAAATAGAGCTGATCAGATCCTGCCTTGCATTGTACAGGAAACACCAATATCTGGAGTGCCTACATTTTATACAGATGCAAACAAACAAGGACAGACAGGTTAAAAATCAGAAAATTTAAGTAAAGTGGTTCAAAGTTCTTATAATTCAGTTCAAAAATCAGACAAGTCCTACTTGCTCCTTTTACAATCACACTCCACCAGCAGGATATAACCCAAATGGTACACACAGGAATGAAATCTGGAAGATGGATATGTTTCATTTTGCTGATTTGGAAAACTGAATTATGTACACCATACCATTGATACGTATTCAGGATTTCAATGGGTAACTGCTCCGAGTTCCAAAAAAGCAGATTCTGTAATCACGCATTTGCTAGAAGTTATGGTCATCATGGGTATACCTATATAAATTAAAACTGACAATGCTCCAGCATATGTCTCTTGTACTTTGAAACAATATTTTGCCTGTTACAATATAAAGCATATTACAGGTATACCACACAATCCTATAGGCCAAGCAGGTATAGAAAGATCAAATCGAACTCTAAAGGACATGCTAAATAAACAGAAAGGGGTAACAAACCCCCCCAGAAATAGATTGCATAATACTCTATTAACTTTGAGTTTTCTCAATACTAATGGGAAAGGAACAAAAGCTGCAGAGAGACATTGAATAATAGAAAAAATACAGAATTAAATCAGCCTATATACTTTAAGGATGTACTGATATCAGAATGGAAACCAGGATGTGTATTACATTGGGGATAAGGGTTTGCTTTTGTTTCTACAGGAGAAGAAAAACTATAGATACCATCAAAATTATAAAGGTTCAATTTGAATAAGGGAGACCTCTTAATTAGAAGAGATGATAGTTCATCAACCAGCATGACCATTCAATTTAAATTGACTTATAAAACTAACAAATGTTTTTCATTTAATCAGATATAACTTGCCAAAAGGGAACCTTCCCAAATTTACAGTAGAGGAAGAGTTTTGGTTTTTTGTTGTTGTTGTTGTTGTTGTTTTTTGTTTGTTTGGTTTTTTTTTTGTCTTTCAGGAGAATGAAGGCTAAGGAATCTCTGAAGAATACTGGACAGATGAGACATCTGAAGAAAAAGGGCAAATCACCCAGACAAAATTGTCCCAGGAAAAAAGAGTAAATTGGTCTATCGGTGTATCACATATAAAAGTTCATAACTCTTCCTAAATGTTTGTTTCTGCTGTTTTCTACAGACACATAATGCAAATGGTCTTTTTGTAGTCCCAGTTCAATTAAAAATTAAAGCTGGCTTTGCAGTTGAAGAATGGATCTCTCCTTTTTAAAACCCAAGCATGCTTGTTAAAAGAAAATGTAAAATCTTTGTATCATGTCAGAAGAGCATCTGATATGGGACAGAAGAAAATCAAAATTAAGGGACTATTCTATTGCCAATAATCTCATATTCCTTTGGTTTTATTTTGCCCCTTTAAAATTATTCTTAAAGCATGAATTTATATCAAAATTTGTAAGATTAATACATATGTATATATATTGAACTTTTGTCATGATATTAATGATCATATAGAGTACTAACTAATTCTAGAAAAAGGGCCTGTACATGTTTTCATGTTTGAGTCTCTATCAGTTTTCTGCAGGGAATTATGACCTAATAGCAAATTTGAAGTCTCCAAAAAGATGAGATGGGGTCTCGCAATGATGATTCCATCAGGGTGATAATAATACCACTAAGCTGACAAACACCACCCAAAGATTGGCTTTGGACTACAAACTGTTCAGGACAATTTGGAGATGGCTGGCTGAGATGATCCAGCCTCACAGACTACTTGAGCAAGGACTTGAGACAAGCCCTGCATTTTTGCATTATGAAGAGACTGGACAACAAATGATATAGCTAAGTCTCCCAGCACTTGCCAATTAACTCAAAAGTTTTCTTTTCAGGATCCCCTAAAGATGCCTTCACCCTCAGACAGCAGGAAGTAATTTTAAGAACACGATGCCCATATTCCCAAGAGGTAGGTTGGGTGGTTTTTGGTCTTTCAATGGGTTTTGAATAATTGTCATTGTTTAGGACAGTTAGTTACAAGTTGTTATTGTTAATGGTCAGGGAAAAAGCTAAACAAATCTATTGATTTTAAGGTTCTTGTTTGAAAAAAAAAAGAGGATTTGGATTAAAAAGTAGATTATTGAATCTGTTTTTAGAAGGCAACTGCTAATTTTAAATATTTTACATTGGATTGGATTTTTGTATGTTCTACACAACTTATGTATATTGCTACAAATTTGAGATTGATTTATATAGATATGACAAGATAAAAAGTTAGATTATTGAATCTATATTTAGAAGACAACTACTAGTTTTAAATATTTTACATTGCATTGGATTTTGTTTATTGTATACAAATTAATTTTGTATACTAATACCAAATTAAGATTGATTTTTGTTAGAATATACTGTACATATACTCTTAATCTTGTTCAAGGTATTGTACCTATATAGTTCATTTAATAATGCAATGCAAATTACTAGTCCCTGAATGTTATTATTACCAACTAATTAGGATATAAAGAAATGAACGTTAATAGTCATTACAATCAAACTTGTAGTCATATTAGTTATGTTATCAGGGTCAAACAGAGATATATCTTAGATATACAGGTCATCTTCAAACACTTCAGAGATCTACAGATTATATGGCATTTAAGATGTTTTAATAACATAAATTGTTATTCTTTTTATGACTATGAGATATGTCTGCTCCTGTTAGCACCAATCTACTTCAGAGAAGATGATGGGCGTTGATTAAACTCCATAAGGAGTTATTTTCATTGTGGCAAAATTTAGTCACTGGTCAAGAAAATGCCCTTGCATCGACTGCTGACAGTATGCTGTCCAAAATGGACAAGCAGGACACAAAACAAAGAACTGCCGATCCTTGTCAAGACAAGGTAGGAAGGCTCTTTAGAAAATCCTGCTTCACAGATGAGTCTGTCAGATATGCTAAGCCTATAGGCTGAACATGGATGCCCCAATGTTGCAGAGAAACCTTGGCAACTGTCCAGGTAGTCAGCTGTGTCTGTCATTCCTCACATTTTTTGGAAGTCGCTTGTTTGCACTTCCTATTTAACTAGGTAGTATTATTTATTTCTTTTTTGAGTCTCTGAGGGAGTTGAAGATTAGATAGCTAAAATTTTCCTTACTAACAAATTAAGAAAAGAAATTAAAGTGTAAATGAAAGTAAAGAAGTGTAAAATGTGTAAGTTTGAAAGATATCAAAAGACAGTTTTCAGTTGGTAAAACAAGTTAGGATAGAAGGTAAATTAGGTACAATTTGGATTTGCCAAAATAGGTAGATAATGGAATATTCTGTCTGAATTTGTCAAATGCAAAAGGACTAGACATTGTTGATGTATTTATTGCTTACATATATATATATTATATAGTTATTGTACTTATTTTATATAGTTTTTCTTATATTAGTTATAACTTTTTTATTTTAGACAAAAAAGGAGGAAATGTGATATTTTATTTGTGCTCTAATAAACAAAGCTTACTTGGAGATCATAGGAAAAAGCCAGGCACTATATCAAACATAAAAGTCAGGCAATAGTAGCATACACCTTTAATCCTAGCATTCAGGAGTCAGAGATTCATCCGGAACTCTGTGAGTTCAAAGCCACATCAAGAACAGAGCCAGGCATGGTGGCACAGGCCCTTAAATTCCAAAAATAGTTAACCATAAAGGTCTGTACAGACAGACAGGAAGTGAAAGAGCTGGGCATAAAGAGGAAGTGATGTAGCTGGTCAGAGAGTGGAAGTAAGATGGTAGTGACAGAAAGGATATAGGCATGAGTATACAGAAAGTGGATCTCTCTTTGGCTGAGAATTTCCAAGTGGTAAGAACATGGCTGGCTTCTTTCTGCTTCTCTGCTCTCTCAGTTTCTCCCTAGTATCTGGCTTCAGGTTTTTTATTAATAATACCATTTAGTAATTTGTCTTAAAAGATGTTGCAAGTTCAGAAGGCTCTCCAAAGAATTGTGCAGAGGGACAGCAAAGGAATGCTCAAATTTGTAAATGAATGTATTTAAAGTGGGACATCAAGGTGTGATAAAATAAAGGAGCATTTTGTGTAATTATTTTAAGGAATGAGGATGGAAAGATTACATATTACAGAATTGTTCAAGTATATCATCTAGGTCTGAATTGACTAAACACCGGGGCAGACAAATGCATGCAAATTATTATAACATTTTGTTGCTAATCTATATTATTAAGCGAAGTGGGAAGGGCAAGGCTACATGCAGGTGGAATCTAATCTATAAGGCCATTGAATCCTAGGTTTCCATCTTCATTTCTCCTAACACAAGTTCTGAGAATGTTTATATCTCAATCTGGAGAGATTACTCAGTGGTTAGGAACTCTTACTGTTCTTGCTTAGGCTGAGAGTTTTGTGCTCAGCACCCATATAAGGTGGCTCAGAACTGATGCCAATAGTTGCTGTAGGCACCTGCATTCATGTGACCATACCACTACAGATATTTTTTATAACTAAAATTAATCTTAAAAAAAATGTAGAGCCCCTAATCACAGTCTTTATCTGTGCAGCTTAAAGAAACGAGTTTTCAGATGGAGAAAACTAGCACTGAAGGACTAAGGAGATTAATGTGGCTCCTTAGACCAGAGACTGTAACCCTGTTACAGAAACTTCCTTGGCCCAGGAATGCCAATAGGTCAGAGGATCCCACTGTAACACATGTATAATTGTTGCTTCAACCAAAAGGGAATAAACCTATGGTTGAAAATTAAAGGAAGAAAGTTTGAGATCTTAGTGTCTCTCAGTCTACTTTCCTATACATGCTTAATGGTATTATGTACAAAAACAGCAGTCACTTCTGAAGAAGCAAATTGATATAACTATCAGACAAACATAGACCAAAATAGAAGTTTTAAGGTAATAGGAGGTGGAAGAGGGTATCTATTATTAGCCCAGATGTGATTCATAGATATTAACATCCTTTCTAAAATATCCTGGGGTAGGGAGACCATGAAAGATAACCAGAATACTGAAGGACCCATTGTCTATTGAGGCAAAGTGATCAGGAATATAGTCTTTGTGCATAATAGAATTCCATGTAACCACGGAAAATTTGGGAACCTTTCAGGTATGACTACAATGACAAACCTGGTTGTTATTAAGGGGAATAAATAAGGCCAGAAATACAAATACTGCTTGTAGAACAAATTCACATTTTTAGCTACTTAGAATTCTGAGGTAGGATGGTTGAAAGTACAATTGCAGCCTGGGCAACATAGTAAAATTATGTGAAAGTGCTGAAATTGGTGATTCAACACTCAAAAGAAAGGGAAAAAAATTAAAGTAGACATTGGTTGTCTTGTTGTATCTTATTTTATCATGTTTTGTTGTTGTCTCTTGGAGGCCTGCTCCTTTCTGAAGCAAAATGGAGAGGGATCGGTTTGGGGGAGGAGAGGTAAGGGGAGCCAGGAGGAGTGGACACAAGGTAAATTGTAGTTCAGATGTATTGTATGAAAGAAGAAGCTATTTTTAATTTTAAAAAGAATAAACAAAATTAATCTCATAGAAGTTAAAAGTATAATAATGTTTACCAAAGATTGGAGAGTTGGAGAGAGACTCAGTTGTGTCTTTATTATTGACCCCTTCCAGACAGAGAGCCACACAGTATTAAATGTTGATTGTAGTTATCACTTCCAGAACCATAATAGATGATGTAATAAAACTCCAAGTCTTTCTCCAATGCCAATAATCTGAGTATTTTTCCAATTTACAAAGGAGTAGGGTAATTAATAATGTGTCAATTCTTTGCTTCCTAGACTTCTTCCTCACACTGCCTTTTTTTTCTTTTGTTTTTTTTCAAGACAGGGTTTCTCTGTGTAGCTTTGTGCCTTTCTCGTAACTCACTCTGTAGCCTATGCTGATCTTGAACTCACAGAGATCCACCTACCTCTGCCTCCCGAGTGCTGGGATTAAATGTTGTGGGATGTTCTGTATGTTAAATGTGTTGCTCTGATTGGTTAATAAATAAAACATTGATTGGCCCGTAGCCAGGCAAGAAGTATAGGTGGGACAAGGAGAGAGGAGAATTCTGGGAAGTGGAAGGTTGAGTCACAGAGACGCTGCCAGCCACCGCCATGAGAAGATGTTAAGATACTGGTAAACCATGAGCCACGTGGCAACTTATAGACTAATAGAAATGGGTTAATTTAAGATATAAGAACTAGATAACAAGAAGCCTGCCACAGCCATACAGTTTGTAAGCAATACAAGTCTCTGTGTATTTACTTGGTTGGGTCTGAGCAGCTGCGGGACTGGCGGGTAAAAGAGATTTGTCCTGACCACGGGCCAGGCAGGACTGGAGAAAACTCTAGCTACAATTAAAGGCATGTGCCACCGCTGCCTGGCAACACTGCCTTTTTATAAGGTTCTGAATCAAAAACAGACTCATTTACAAAATAAATGAAATATAAAAAATATATGTATAGTATGCCTTCATTCCTTTAAGTCATCTTGGAGTTAATTTATTTGTTTAAACAATGAGGTCATTGTTGTTGTCCATCTTACCTCTAGAAACACCATGATCCTCACCACCTTTTTTTTTTCTGAAAAATGAGGACTCCTTGTCAATCTTTTAGATATTCCGACTAATTTCAATACTGTGCTTTTACAGTTTCCTGGATTTGCCAAAGGACTCTGAAATTGCTTTCCTTTTGATGTAGGCTAGAACTTTTTTCAGTACCCATCTTGGAAATATGTTAACACTCTTCTTTGGAATTTTCTGTCAGATGTTCAGATCCTGTGTAATAGGCTGTACTCCTATATCTATAAATCATCTGCACAATGTTGTCTGATTATCCAGATTCTGTATTTTCTGTTGCACAAGAGCCTTTAATCATCCAGTAATAAGGTCTTGGTTCTGTTTTGGTTTTTATTCTGCATTTATTAGAATTTGGTAAGATGTATGCCTGTGGGTGGTGTGTATAGTCCATAGATGAAGCTGCATTGTCCCTATTTTATGTCCCAATGTACTCAGCATGATGTAGACTCTCATATATGTTCTCACATTGTCCTTCTCAGCAGGGTCTGAGAATGTAAATGTCTCTGAAGGACGACAGATTCCTGTTGCCTCCTGGATGGTATCATTTATTCTATCTCTCCTCTGTCCTAAGGAAATGAAAACTTTAAGTGTTTTCCAAGGAAAACTCCAAGTTTTGACATTTTTCTTCACATTTGTGACTAATTGTGCTCAGCTTGTCATTATGTCTCATTAAAGAATCAATGACACTCATTAATAATTATCTACATGTACTATCTTAGTATTTTTAGTTTGTTTTTGTAGCCTATATTTCATGACATTGTCACCTTCATAGGCTTTGTCTTACTGATTAAAGTTCACTGCTTTCACTGTTACAATCTGCTGAGGACAATAGCAGTACTGCTGTGTCCGGGTATGGGACTATTACTGTATGCCAACAACAGGTCTATGCTCCACCACCTTGGTTTTCTGAAAAATGAGGACTCCTTGTCAATCTTTTAGATATTCTGATTAATTTTGAAATCCCATTCTGCTGTCTATTTCCTAGGATACAGGTCACCAACAAATTAACAATATCCAGGAACAAACTTAACCAATGAGTGAAAAAATGCTAAAACAGCCAAAATTATAAATTTCACTAAAGGCTCAAGATCAATGCAAAGAGAGAATGGAAAGACTGTAAGAGACAGATAGATGGCTAAGAGGTAATAGTGTCCTCTGGAAATATCATGTCAAGTGCCATATGAAATCACAGTAATTGTGGCAGCATATGCAAGCCCTATGGAAACTCAAGCAACACCAAACTCAAGCTTGGGGAGGGGAGGTAGATGTGAAATTTCACTCCTAGCTAAGGTGGTATTGAAGCTGGCAGGAGAGGGACAGTTTTGTTTATGAGTGTTGTTCCTGGTAAGTAAGCCACACTCCATTGGAAGGCCATACACATTTTTTTAAAAATTCTCAAGGAACTCATAAAAATATATGTTAAATAAATAAATAAACAACAGAACAAAGAAAACAGTGTCAAAAGGAAAGCTTTCTAAAGTTGGCTTGCCTGACAAAAATCAAAAGGAACAAAAACATATTTCACTGGGGGCCAGGTGTGCTGGAACCTGGAGGCAGAGGCAGAAGCATCATCGCCTGTTCAAAGCCGATGTAACGTGTATGCAAGGACTGTCTCATGCTAACAAGAAAAGATAGGCTTTATTATGGAGTACTCTTGAGACATAAACCTGTAAAAATCTGACTAATACAGAATAGGGAAAGAAAAAATCAGGACCCCTGACCTTTGGAAATGACAGTCCAATACTGTCTTCAACAAAAGTGAGGAAAAGTAAATGCTGCCACTCATGTTAATAAGTCACTGAATGCAGAAAGTTTGGTGAGGCAGTCCTGAAATCCCAGTGAGGATCTCATCTTTAAGACAAATTTGTCATTACCTGCAGCAAGTAGATGGGTCCACAAACTTCTATTTTGGCTTGACTAGGGCATGGTTTTGTTAAAAAAAAAATTCATTTCAGTTATTGTAGAGTAATAAAAGTTCAAGAAATAAATTAGGAAAAATATTAATACAAGATCAACAAATACAAATCCAATAAATACACAAAAATAATCATAAATCATATGGATATTAATTACTACTAAGTCAATAAAATAAGCAGCAGGGTAAACAAACTGGAAGAAATCTTGGTAGTGATTCATTCTCTGCTGGCTGCAAATATTGTATTGAGCTTGAAAAGATGTTAATATTTAACACAAGATAACTATCTCAATTTATCTAATATAATTTGTATTGTTATTTTAAAATAAAGATTAAATGCTGACAATGAAAATAATCATTTTGTCTTTCAACATTTTGTGCAAAATTAACTCTGATTAAAAGTCAAAGTGAAAGCTGGGCAGTGGTGGCGCACGCCTTTAATCCCAGCACTCAGGAGGCAGAGGCAGGTGGATCTCTGTGAGTTCGAGGCCAGCCTGGTCTACCAAGTGAGTTCCAGGACAGGCGCAAAGCTACACAGAAAAACCCTGTCTTGAAAAACCAAAAAAAAAAAAAAAAAAGTCAAAGTGAAACAAGTTCAGATCATTTCTGGTGTGATCACTATTCTCTACACATCTGTAGGAGGCTAAGCATCACATACCCAGAGTAGAGATAACTTCTAGTACAATGGCAATCAACAACAAGCTTGCTTGTTACATTAGCATTGATATTTTTTTCATTCCAAATTTTTTATTTTTGTTTAACAATCAGACAGCCATTCTTACAGCCATCCCTTGTTTTGTCTTTCCTAACACGGAGAAAATGTTAGAATACAAACTATTTTATATTTAAAATCCAAATAAAAATACATATAGGAATAAATTTAACCAAGGTGATGAAAAAAAGTCAGAACAAGCAAGATTATGAAATACTAATGAAAGAAACTTAAGAAACCACACAGAGAGAGAGAGAGAGAGAGAGAGAGAGAGAGAGAGCAAGTAACAAAAAGCAAGAAAGATTATGTTTATAGATTGAAAGAAATTGCTATTTGAAGAGTCATACAATATAAAAATGATTGACTTACCAGCTCAATTTCAAAATATCAATGACATTTTTCACAAAAGTAGAAAAACAATATTGAATTCATATAGGGCTATGAAAAAGCTTGAATAACTGCACTAGTCTTTGTAGCAGGAGTCTTAAAAGTTCTTATTAATAAAATCAAACCACATAAAGATGGGGGAAGCTGTCATGTATTTTGTAAGACACAGGGCAGAGTCACAGCAATTCAAATATAATAGTAGTAGCCTAAAAATGTAAACATAGACCAATATAACAGAATAGTAATCCCAGAAAAAAATCTCTGTATCTGTAGATACCTGATGTTCAACAAAGATGCCAATAAAATGCACTGGAGAAATGAAAGCCTCTTCAGTAAATGGTCTACATATATGCAATACTAGCCTCCTTCTTCCAAAATAAAATCTATACTTTTATGTTAATTTTATGTTATTTTTAAATTTAAGCTATGCAATTTTTGATTTTATAAAATATGGTAAAATACAAGCTAAACAGCATACTTTTTTTTCTCAAGTTCCCCATTTTCCATTATCATCATCATTTCCTAAACATCAGGGTGAGAGCTCTGCTTTCCCTCCTGATGACAGTAAGCATGGAGAGCAAGCAAGAAAGTTCTTGAACATCAAGTTCAGGATTCCATAGAAAATTTCACCATGGAGATAGACTAACCACAGATCTTCATCTCTCCCTCCTCTCCTTCAAAGCCAATCCCCCATTCTCATCCCCACCTCTATAGCAGACCACCTGCTATGGCCTCCCCTTCCTGTCCATTCCCTGTCCAGTGGATCACAGAGATCTTTCCCTACAAATGTCCTGGTAGCAAGAGAAAGGGGGTGGGTTAAATGATCCCTTATGGCCCAATCTATCTATGATCCTTTCCTTGAAAGCTTTTGAGAATGGAAAGATCATTTCATTGCATTTCCCGTATTGTTTTGTTTTAAATGAATAAATCCCAAGCCCTAAAATTGGCTTTTACTGAACGTTTGCATTTGATTGAAAGATTGTTAAACATGAAGAGAGAGAGAGAGAGAGAGAGAGAGAGAGAGAGAGAGAGATTGCTTGAAAACCTCCTGAAGTGTGTGTCATTGACTCTGTGTCTGCTCCCCACCTCCTACACCCAGGATCAGAGACAGCAGGACCCCAGCTGCAGAGCCAGCAACAAGCAGGTAGGCTAACTGCAGATTTTCACTCTCCCTTCTCTCTTCTAATCCCATCTTCTAGTCTCATCCCAACTCTATAGCAGTCTAGGTGCTGTGTCCTTTCCTCACACTCTGTACTTACTCCCAGGGAACCAAACAGATCCTGGTGGAGCACCCTGCTTTCCTCACTCCTGTGTAAATACCTCTTAGTTCATCCCCAATCCTAAGTGTCAGTCTCAATACCCAGAAACACATTTTATCTAGAACACCCAGTGGTCAAACCTGTCAAGATGCCAGAAAAAAATGCCCTACCAGGCAACACACAGTCAACATACCCTCATAAGAATCAGAGAGAACAATAGAAACCAATGAACAAAATACCCACCCAACAAAAACAAGACATCAACACCTAGAATTACAATCTTCACGAACCCAGATGACTAGACTCCAGTGCAAAAACACAATCAATAACCATAAGGACAATATGTCTCCTCCAAAACCCAGCAGCCCTACTGCAATGGGCTCTGGGAATTGCAACACAGCTGAAGCACAAGAAAAGGACCCTAAAATGACCTTTATAAATATGATAGAGCCCCTTAAAGAGGGAGCAGGAGATCCCAACTGGATCAAGAACAGAGAGGGAACACAAGGAATGTTCATGATAAGTGAAGACCACATGAGAATAGGAAGAAGCAAAGTGCTGGAGAGGCCCACAGAAATCCACAAAGATGCCCCCACAATAGACTGCTGGCAATAGTCGAGAAATAGCCCGAACTGACCTACCCTGGTGATAGGATGGCCAAACACCCTAATTGTCGTGCTAGAAACCCCATCCAGTGACTGAGGGAACTAGATGCAGATATCCACGGTCAGGCCCTGGGTGGAGCTCCGGGAGTCCAATTGGCGAGAAGGAGGAGGGTTTATGTGAGCAAGAGTTGTTGGGACCAGGGATGGATGGAATACAGGGACAAGTGGCCAAACGAATGGAAACACATGAACTGTGAACCAATGGCTGAGGGGCCCCCAAATGGATCAGGCCCTCTGAATGGGTGAGACAGTTGATTGGTTTGATCTGTTTAGGAGGCATCCAGGCAGTTGGACCGGGTCCTGTGCTCAGTACATGAATTGGCTGTTTGAAACCTGGGGCTTAGTAGAGACGCTTGGCTCAGCCTGGGAGGAGGGGACTAGACCTGCCTGGGCTGAGTCCGCCTGGGCTGAGTCCACCAGGTCGATCTCAATCCTTGGGGGAGTCTTTGCCCTGGAGGAGATGGAAATGGGTGGTGGGCCGGGAGAGGGGGCGGGGCTGGAGGAGGGAGAACGGGGGAATCTATGGCTGATATGTAAAGTTGAATTATATTGTAAAATAAAATATTTTTTTAAAAAAGAGGAAATGAAAGAGGCAATGAATAAATCACTTAA